>BTPH01000008.1:260252-341121 GCA_036245725.1 Mrakia hoshinonis
GGGGGTGAAGAAGACTCACTTCCCAGATCTCTGCCGTGTGACCGAGAGCGGTGTAAAACGACCGGCCGGCGGAAGCCGGCGAAGATGCACCAGCGTTTCGGTCCTGGTACCACGCTACCAGATGCGTTTCATTGATTCATATGAACGAGTGCGAGGTCAGTTCGACTCAGCCAAAAAGAACGCAGCCGGGGTGGGACCAGACCGGACCTATCGGATGAGGGTCGCCGTGCGCGTAAGCAGGGTCTTTCGACGAGTTACCGGACTCTGCAAGAGAGATGAGAGACGGGTAGACTCAGCGAACGTTTAGAAGGACTGTTCGGTACAACCGGAGGACTGACTGTCGTACGAGTCTGGGTCGACCGTCAAAATCACTCGCGCGCCGACGTCGCGAGGGTCGCTTCTGAAGTGATAGACTTCCTCTGAACAAGCCGCAAGATACAAGAGAGGGTTATGAACGGGACGGAAACATTTGCTACAGAACACGAGTCGAGCGGACGGACCCTTGAACGTCCACCGGTCCGGGAGATGCCGTGTCGCTGGATGGGTCTTGTCGAGCGGAACGAAGGTCTGCAAAAAGGGAAGGACCACAGGCATCAGTTCCAGAGAAGCAGTTCCGGATCTTCCTCTGCGACGACGCACCGGTGTCGAGATGTTTGGATGGTAGTCAAAGAGGGCCCCCATCCCTTGCCTGAAGCAGTCGGTCGAAAAGAGTGCGGCACATCCGGCATGCACTCCGACAAGGGCTCCTCCCTTGTCGAGAAACTTCCGAAGAGCAGCTTTGCCCGACTCAGTTAGGACTGTAAGCCGGTGGAGAGGGGTCAGCGTCCAATCGTCTGAGAGATATGAGCAGGGTCGACGTACTTTCGCCAGAGTTGGACACGAACGCGATGGCCTGGAACGGTCCGAGTCCGTCGTCGGTGAACAGGTCGCGATCCTCTGAGAAGGTGAAGTCGATGCTGTAGCCTTCCGCTTGTTTATCGAGCGCCTGGATTGCGTTTGGGATGCTCTCGTGCCTGTACTCTGGAGGAGAGACGAGATCGAGGTCAGCTCAGGAGATGGCCGACGACCGTCGACCTTGCGAGGCGGCTTCGGAAGACGTCAGGCAGGACTGCAGCAGCAGACATACCTTCTGTACGAGTGTAAACGAGGACTGCTGCCGGGTTGGTCATCTTTGGGTCAAGTGGGTGTGCGAGGGAGACAAGTGAGGGCGGAGCCTCCTCCTCCAGGTTGATGAGCTCGCTCGCCCCGGATTCCCGGCCCTGCCCTGCTTGCTGCTTCTTATCCTGCAACCCTCACCCGGTCGGGCTCATCGTTCGCAGACGACCTCGTCCCTCGTCTCGGCGCGCAACCCTCTTCTACAAGGACCAATCAAGATGGACGCTCGTGAGGAGGTTCAACCCTCCTCGACGGTGCCGGCGGTCGGCCGTGTTGCCCTGATGTCTTCCTTGAGCTCTGTCACGAGCGACGTCCCTCCCTCCTCGCCCTCGACCTCGCCGTTCTCTATCACTGCCTCGAACGGGACGAGGAGGACAACCCAGCTCTTTGGAGGGACCCCAGCGGAGGGCATGGCTGCGTCGATGTCTTGTGGGCGACCGGTGGAGCGGGCGTCGTCTGGCCGGGAGGAGCGGGAGGACGAGCTGGCGACGTCTCTGTCTCTGCCCGAGCTGAGCCTGCCTGGATCGACGAGCTACAGCAGCTACACGACAGAAGAGCTCATCAACACTCCGTCAGACTCGTGGGACATCTTCAGACCCCAGCCATCCCAGCGAGCAAGCCCGGCAGCCGAGCCCACTACGCTCGACGACCCTGACCATCCGGGCGACCAGGGACACCTCACCTCCTCTCACGAGCCATCATCAGCCGACTACAAAGGAAAGGGCAGAGCAAGGTCGAACGACGTTGATATAGACCAACGAGACAGCACACATCAACCGGGACAGGACGACTCTCAGCCGTCGAGCTCGCAAACGACCGGACGCACCCTGCCGCCGGCTCCGACTACGTCCAGCCTCGCCTGTCCTTCTTCGCCCGTCGTCGGATCTCCAAGCTTGCTCTTGCCATCGTCGCCGTACCAACGTCTCGTAGAGGAGCCTCGCGAACAGACATCGCATCGCGCCGACGGCCGCCCCAATCAGCCCTCGCGGGGGCTCACCCAGCCGAGCACGCACCGAGCGTCGCCTCTGTCACCGAGCGCGACAGGTCTTCCCTATTCGGCAGCCATGGGCGGGAGCGGTCGGTCGACTCGGTCGCGGTTCATGTCTCGGTCGAGGGCCAACTCGCTGCTCTCGTTCTCGCCGGCTGCGTCCGTCTCTTCGGCGACAGGATCGACCTCAGGCGTCGGGAGAAAGCTCGACGAGATCAAGGACAAGCTCAGGCTCACAAAGATTGGACTGTTCAGCAAGAAGAAGACGGAAGGATCGGACGACTCGCTCGATGGGACCTCGATGGTTTTGGCGCCATCCGACATCAGCTCCCCGACCACATCGCGCAAACGTGGTCTCTTTGGCCAGCGACGACGGACGATCGGTACGCTCGATGCTCCATCGGCCAGCTTGTCAGCTCTACCGGACCTTCGACTGCCGTCGCCCTCGCTCGCTGGGACGGGCTCGGCCGGCATCTCGCGAGCTCCATCGCCGTTGCTAGCCCATCGAACGCCGTCTAGGACGAGTCGCGCACTTGCACTCCGACCGATCGTCACTCGCGCCGTCACTACAACGTCTCTGACACCACCCGTGCACCCTGTCCCGATGCCATTCCTCCTGCCCGCGCGGTCAGCGCCTGCCTCGCCCACCGCTAGGACGGCCGCCCTGCCGTTCCTGTCGTCGGCGTCCAACAATCCGTCGCTGCTCTCGCTCACTCGCCCCTCGACGCCGGTACCTGCGAAAGCTGTCGACCACTTTGACAGGATGCTCCCGCGCGAGATCAAGGTGCTCATCTTCAGGACGCTGCTCGATCTCTGGACAGGGTTAGAGGCCCACGAGAGTCGCAGGTCAAACAGATGGGTCGGAGAGGTCGGTGGCAGGAGAGAGCTCATCAGAATCAGCCGAGTACGTCACAGCTGTCGGCTCTGTTGTCGGCATGCAGCTTGTCCTGAGCCTGACATGTCTGGTTTCGCCTCTGTGCTCAGGTATCTCGAGGCTGGCTCTCGCTTGTGTACGACGGCGAGCTTTGGTCATCGCTGTCCGCCCGTCCATATGCGAATCTACCCCCAGGCCTCAGCGTATCCCCGACAACCCCTTCCCGCACATCGTTTCTGCCGGTCGGCGGGAGCACCGTGTCGATCCCGACGAGCACGCTCCTGGCCATCATGTCGCACGCCGGTCCGTTCATCCGCTCGCTCGACTTGAGGAACCTGACAACGCTCTCGTCTGCAACGATGCACGCCCTTGCTCTCGCCGCCTCGCCAGTCTCACTCGGCAACGTGAGGAGATCGTTCGACCTCGGCCAGGACAGCCTCAAAAGTCTCGGTCTGGACGACAAGGACGGCGTCACCCGCCTGACCAGGCTGGATCTCTCTGGCTGTCGAAGTTTCAGCGGATACGCCCTGCACCATCTGCTCGCAAAGGTACGCTTCTGCTCATCCATCGTTACATGTCCTCGCGTGGGAGCTTGAATCCTGAGCTGACCTGGCTTTGAACGCACGCTCGCAGAGTCCATTCCTGACGCGACTGAACCTGCGGGCGATCCCGGTGGTGACGAACACCACGTGCACCGTGCTGTTTCAACACTGCCCTCTCCTCGTCGGGGTCGATCTCTCGCGGTGCCCAAACATCGACGCGTTCGGGGTCGCCCTCCTCACCGGTCGGGCGCCGACTCAGCTCGGCCATCTTCAAGGAGCAACGCTGCTTCGGCCCCGGCCGATGAAGGAACTTCGTCTCGCAGGGTTGAAGGCGATCGACGACGACCTGCTGGTCGCGCTCGCGCGAGGGATGCCTTCGCTCCAGATCCTCGACCTGTCAGGCTGCAAGACGCTCACCGACGATCACCTCCTGGCCTTCATCGACGTCCCCGACTCGACCATGCGAACGGTCTCTCTGTCGTCCCGAGAGATGGGTCTCGACCCAGCGTCTTCGACCGTCTACCTCAAGCGGCTGACCCGACTGCGACACCTCAACTTGTCCTCGTGCACCCTTCTCACAGACGTTGGACTTGGTCATCTCGCAAAGACGATGCCGAGGCTCGAGTTGCTCGAGGTTGCCAACTTTGGACCGAGGATGCGGGACGAGGGACTCGTCAAGCTGCTCGGAACCACGCCGGCGATGCGGAAGCTCGATCTCGAGAGCGCGAGCGAGATCACCGACGTCGTCCTCGACACGTTGACGCCAGACGAGGACGACGAAGGTACCGGATCCAAGCTGGAGCATTTGGTGCTGAGCTACGTGTCGAGGGTGACGGCGGACGGCATGCTCAGGCTCGTCCGTGGCTGCAAGCGGCTTCGTGTCCTCGAGGCAGATGTGAGTCGGTCCTCCACGAGGTCCACGAGGTCGTTGAACCCTATCCTCGGCTCACTGACGCTCCCACGCCTATTCCGCAGAACACGCGTGTGTCCGACGTGGTGGTTAGAGAGTTTGTGCGACTTGCCGCCTCACGACGATCGCTGAAAGCCGAGATCACGGTGACCGACAGCCGAACGGTGTCCAAGTCGGTCCTCACGGATCTCCACCAGCGTCTCACTCGCCCTCGACGAGGCTTCCGCGGGTTCGCAGCGCTGCCGTTCCACTACCAGGACGCGACCTCCGACCCAGACGTCGCTTGGGGACCCGGCCGCTCCGAGATTGACGACACACGCGTCGTTCTGCACTCGTTCTGGGGATGGAGCCTCGTGGACTCTGTCCGACTCGAGATCGCAAAGGAGAAGAAGCGAAAGGCCACCCTCGCAGCTGCCATAGCGTCTTCCGGAGGAGAAGCAGGGCCATCGGCGCCGCTGTCGACCATGAGCGGAGGACGAAGGCTGCTCGGCTGGAGGAGCAGCAGCGGCTCGGGCGTGGTGATGCTGGAAGGGATGCAGCCGAGTGGCGTGGTGACCGGGGCTGGAGGGGCGAGTAGTCCGCAAGGGACCTCTCCAGGAGGAGGTGGGATCACGCCCGCTACTCCGGCTTCGATGGAGAGCTTGATGGATCCAAGGGATCCCAGAGCTGCTTGTGTTGTGATGTAGCGGTCGACTCGCATCGCCACGCTTTTGATCGTCTGATAACTTTCAAAGACGCACATTTCTTCTTTCTTTCTTTCCTTACTTATCTTTTCTATCGCGTCCCTCACTCTTCTTCCGGCTTTCCATCATGTTTGCTGTACTCTTTGCGTGGGTTTTCATTCCGTTGTTGCTACTCTTCCGTACTTCTCTCAGCTTTCTTCAATCACTCCCGTCCTTCACCTCATATGCTTGTATTGTTCAGGACCTTTTGACTCTTTCTTTGTACCCGTCATAACGACTCTCAATCACGCTCTGGTACTCTCGGAAGGAGAAGATGACCCTTGGGCTTGGGTCGTCACACCCTCGCGTCGGATGCACGCGAGAGGAGGGAGGTCGAGCTCACCCTGAGTCTCCTTCCTGCCTTCAACTCCCTCTCAGACGCTCGACACTTCCCCTTAGCTCGCTTGCTTCCTTCCACGTCGGTCTTGGGATGGCTTCTACCCCTCCACCCGCCAAGCCGTCTGGGTTCCAGATTGCTCCCATCCCTGCGAACCATCTGCGAGCTCAGCGACACCACCGGCTGTCGGATTCGTTTGGGCTCGGCCCAGAGGCGCTCGTGGACCATCTCATGATGGGCGGCGAGGGAGCAACAGATGACGGTCAGTGTTGATACCATGCACCCCACATCTCGGTCAAGTCTATGGATCATCTCGGTCAAGTCTATGGAGGCAGAGGCCCGTTGGTCTGTCTGGTCGGGCGACATGCTGATGAGCTCTCTCGTCTCGTCTGACCGTTCAGAGCACTCGTTCAGCGCCAACAACTCGTCCATCCTGCCCGTCTCCCCAAAGCTGTACTCTGACCACCCCTACAACCGACGCAAGAAGGACTTTCACTCTCGTCGCAAGAACTCGAACCTGTCAATCTCGTCGTCCAACCCAAACCACTCGAACCTCCTCGCACCGCCGACTCCGTTTGGACAGGGCTCACCAAGCGAGGGCGGACCCATCAGACGCACGGCCACACCTCTCACGTCCCGTTTACGCCATGGAGGGATCGCGGACGAGACGGCCTTCTCGATGCCGGGTGACGGCGGAGAGGGCGCGACTCACCTCGGAGGCGGGGATGAGCTCGTCGACACGGACGAGGACGAAAGCGAGCCGCAAGAAGGGTGGGAGAGGATGGTCGAGAAGATGCGCACGTGGAGACACGACGCGATGATGCAGCATCTGTACGAGACAGCAGCCTTCTGGGGGGATAAGGTCCTCTGCTGGACAGGTCAGTCAACCATCAAGCTCGCGTCCATCCTCGCCCACACGCGCCCGCGCTGACCATCAACTCGTCCGTCTTCTCTCTTTTACGCCTTGTCTTGTCCACAACCTTTACAGGCGACCGTAACGACGCTTTCTGGCTCGCTCAGATCCACTTTCTCTCTTCCCAATACTCTCGCGCCCTCCGCATCCTGATCCACCCCCTCCGCCCACCCAACCCGCCGTCGGGCAGCCCGCCGTCAGCCAAGGGCAAGGAGCGCGCACGTACGTACGAGGACGACGAGGACGAGATCGAGATTGAGCTCGGACTGGAAGAGCAGGAGAGAAGGGAGCAGCAGATCATCTCGGGAGAGGGAGGCATCGTTGGAGAGGAGCTTTGGGAAGAGGACGGCGGTGCGGGCGGGAAGAAGGGTAAGCGGTTGGTCGATCTGAGTTTGGCGTGTCGGTATCTGGCGGCGCAATGTCAGGTAAGTGTATAAAGGCTAGTGCGAGGCATGTCGAGTGGCTAAAGCTGACGCAGACCTCGGTGTTGCCCCGATCAGGTCAAGATGGGCATGTGGCAAGACGCGCTCGAGATGCTTGGACCGTCGAATCCGTTCCAGGGTACAGGTCAGTCGACTTCAGCCTTTGAATCGAGCTGTGCTGCCGTCACTGAACTTGTCTTGTCCATCATATAGCCCACAGCGGACCAACGATCAAATCAGACGGAGGTTTCAAGGTCCGTGTCTGCATCTCCCTCTCGGGCGTGCCTCGACCCATCATGACGTTTGACCGTCTCTGCAGCTCGAGTCCTCGATGTGTCTTCTTCGCGGTCAAATACATCTGCGCCTCTCGTCGGCGACTCAGGCAAAGGAGTCGTTCCTCGAGGCGCTCAGTCTGGACGTGCGGTGCTACGACGCGTTCTCCGCGCTGGTGGGCGGCGAGATGATGAACGTCGAGGAAGGTCAGTCGATTCAGTCAGTCGAATGAGTCTTAAATTGAACACGCTGACTCTGGACGTGGTCATCACAGAGTGGGAGACGATACAAAGTCTGTGCTACCGCGAGCAGACGGACGAGTGCGCAGAGTTCATCCGGATGATGTACACCGTCCGGCTCAAGAAGGTCAGTCAAAACCTTCGCTCGTCGATGTAGTGTCTCAAGTTGCTGACTGTCCGTGTCTCCGCCTCTTGCAGTACAAGCACCTCCGCGAGATCACCGTCACCCGTCGCCGTCTAGAAGCCGAGTACGCGCTCGCCGACAATGCCGACGTCCTGTTTGGTCTCGCCGACACGCTCTACGCGCAGTACAAGTGGAACGAGTGCTACGCCGTCACCTCCCGCATCCTCACCATCGTCCCCAACCACAAAGCGACCCTCCCTCTCCACCTCTCCTGCATGCACCACCTTCCACGTCTACGCTCGGCCCTCTTCCTTCTGGCACACGAGCTGGCCGACACGGACCCGAACGACGCGACCAGCTGGTATGCGGTCGGGCTGTGGTACTTTACAGGCGAGAGATGGGGCGAGGCGAGACGATACTTTGGGTACGCCCGCACATCTCTGAGAAACTCTCTGCTGCACCCGTCCTGACGCCTATCTCGCCTTTGATCTTTACTGATCTCTCAGAAAGGCGTCCCTGATGGACCCTCGCTTTGGTCCGGCCTGGATCGCGTTCGCGCATTCTTTCGCGCTCGAGAAGGAGCACGACCAGGCCATCATCGCCTACTCGACATCAACAAGGCTCTTCCAAGGGTGAGCACATCGTTCTCGCCTCGTCCGAGACCTTGACGGCTGATGATCTATTCCCCTCTGACCCCTTGTCCAGGTCGCATCTTCCGCTTCTGTTCATCGGGATGGAGCACCTTCAACTGCAAAACATCGCCGTTGCAGGAGATCACTTCACGTCTGCGGCCTCGATCTGTCAGACGGATCCGCTGCTGTGGAACGAGATGGGTGTGGTCGCCTACACGAACCGAGAGTAAGTCGCCATCTTCCTTGTCCCCCGCTCTCCTATCTTAGAACCACATGCCGACTCGCCTGCGAACCTTCCAGCTTCCCCGGATCCATCGCTCTGTTCCAAAAAGCGCTCGAGGCGGCGTCAGAGATGGAGGGCACGCCCGCGACCTGGGCGCCGACGCATCTGAACCTCGCTTACGCGTTGCGTCATGTCAAGTGAGTTCTACCGATCCGAAAGGAACTCTTTTCCGTGTGGCGAACTGGACTGAGCCCCTTCCCACTCTGTCCTAGACGATATGACGAGGCACTCGCATCCTACGAGCGCTGTCTGCAGCTCGATCCGACCTGCGACAGCGCGTACGCCGGCATCGGGATGATCAAGCAGCTGCAAGGCGACACCCACGGAGCGATCGAGAGCTATCATGAGGTCAGTATCTGACGCTATAAACTCCTACAAGCCCATGTGTCTCACACAAACCTCTTCTTCTGCACGTCCAGGCTTTCTCGCTCAACCCGCACTCATCCCAGGTCTCGGCTCTGTTGACGATGTCTCTCAACGCCTCCATCGACCTTGGAGGAGCGCTTCAAGCGATCAAGGGCCTCCCTGCCGTGCTCGCCGCGGACTCCTTCGATCCATTCAGGGTGGACGTCAATGTCAGTACGATTTCTCCTTGCGCCGGCTCATGCATTGGACCCGAGACTGACAGCCTGTCTACCGTTTGAACGACAGGGAGGTCTTCTACCGACACCTGACACCTCCAAAGCTGGACATGCCGAGCGTCCAGAAGGAGACGACCGGAGTCGGATGGAGGAGGACGATGAGGAGCGCGACATGAGCATCTCGCAGGCCGGAGTCAGTCGAGTCGAGAGCGGGCGCGACGAAGAGGAGGAGGAGGAGGAGACGATGGACGTCGAGGGCGACTCGATGATGATCTGATGCGGATACCATCTCCCACCTTTGGCTTTCTCGTCGCTTGACGCGCCTGTCTTTTGACCGCGCAGCCGACCGGGCCCGACCCTCGCCGCAAACAATGACGGCTCGCTGGGACGATCTGCACCAGGGACAGCATGGGCCCGGAGCTCGTCCTGGTCAGTGCTGAAGAGTACATCTGCCATAAGCTGGAGTCTGCACAGGTCTTCGCTCAGACCTTGCCCCTCTGTTGTGTGTGACCAGGGACGTGAGTACCTCCTCTCCGGAAATAGCTTTCTGATAACGTCGGATACATCGCCTCCCGAGCTCCGACAGAGACCGCGTGGGACAGACTGAGCCCCTCAGGCCAAGACGAAGCGATGCACAAGCAGGAGGGCGATCCCGGCACCTCGGTGGAGGGACGGATTGGGCGGGGGGTGTCACCATGTCACCTCGAACGAACCTGCTCCGGCTCCATCCTGCTCTCTGTCCTTCAACGACCAGCTCCCTCTCCCTTCCTCTTCTCCCTCCTCCCTTAATCTCTCTCCTTCTCTCTCCTTCCGTCATGCTTCTTCCGGTTTCCCTTGCGCTGCTCGCTCTCTCCTCGTCGGTGGTCGCTGCTCCGACGGCGCACGAGGTCGAGGCTCTCTTCAAGCGACAGGACAACGCCAACATGCCTCAGATTGGGTCAGCAGGTACGTCTTCTCCTGTTCATAAGCTGTCTAGACTCGCCTATCGTACCAGTCGTATGTGGTGGGCGAGGCTGCTGTGGGCAGAGCACGAGGGCGGACGACTCCCTCGTGTTGAGCTCGCTCGTTCGAGCTCAAACCAACCGACCTCTCGCCTCTGCCCAGTGCTCCTGCTGACTCTGCCTGTCCCTCTTCGATCATGTACTATCCTCGCGGTCCTTCTGTATCACCGCCTTAACCTTCTGCAGAGTGGCAAGCCAAGTACCCCGCGACTGGCACGACGCCGACGTCTGTTCCCCAAGCGTGGACCGACGCTCTGGCCGCCGCCGTAAAGGCAGGAAAGATCCCAGACATCCCCGTCCCGACCATGAACGAAGGTATCCCGTCCTACCCGAACGGACTCCAGCCGACAGACCCAAAGATCTGCCACAACACGTACGCACCGACCTCGCCGACACAGGAGAGAGAGGCAGCGAGCGCGTGGGCTGACGGGACGTGTTTTGACTTTGGATCAGGTTGGGCTGCTCTGCACCGGATGACATCCTCAACGCCCCGGACGGGATGCTTGGAGTGTCGCACGATGATGGACCTCTTCCTCCTGGTCGGAGGTTGAACCAGTTTTTCAAGGATCAGAACATCAAGTGAGTGACAGCCCGTTTCGACCAAACGCGCACGCACTTCTCGACGTCGGTCACTGATCTGTCACTCTCGTCCTCCTTTACTCTAGCGCGACTCACTTCTACATCGTGAGTGACACTGTCTCCTTTCAGTACTGTCTTCACGAGAGCTTCCGAGCGGACGTGGAACCTTCGAGCGTGTCCTGACTGACTTCACCGTTCGCTCTTTCGTCTCCCAGGGTGGCAACGTCGTCGGCAACACCGACATCTTCCTCCAGGCTCGGGACATCCCTGGCCAGCACTTTGCCGTGCACACGTGGACGCACCCGTACATGTCGTCCCTCTCGAACGAGGGCGTGATCGCCGAGCTCGGATGGACGATGCAGATCCTCACCGACTCAAACTACGGCAAGATCCCCGCCTTCTGGAGGCCGCCGTACGGAGACTGCGACAACCGAGTCCGGGCAATCGCAAAGGAGGTCTTTGGACTCACAAACGTCATCTGGGGACCGGACAACGACTCGGAGGACTGGCATCTGACCTACTCGGCCACCGAGGACTCGGCCGTCCGTGGTGAGTGGGCTCTCGACCCTTCGTCCGCCTTTGAAGGCAGCGCTGACCCCGTACCATCTTGGTTTCCACAGCCAAGGTTGCTTCTGTCATCTCGGGTCCTAAGAACCCAGGTCAGTCCTCGTCTTTGTGCTGCTGACCCTGCTGGGCTCACCTCGCGTTCGCGCACCCGTCCGCCTTCCCGCTTGTACTGACCGCCTCGCTACCCTGTTTTTTACCCTCATACGCTTTATAGGAGTGATCATGCTGCAACATGAGTTGTCAGATAGGGCTGTGCAGATCTTCATCGACTACTGGCCGCAGTACAAGTCGAACGGATGGGACCTCCGAAATATCGTGCGTGATCTCGGCCCTCTTTCTCTCACTCCGCTGCCCCCCAGACCGACCTGACACCTCTTCACCGTCTCGACCTCTCAGCCGGATCTCTTTGGCATGTCGTGGTACAAGAACTCGTTCTCCGCCACGTCCGCCAACGTCGACGGCATCACCCTCGTCTCGCTCGACGGCGCCAACGCCACCCGACCCGACGCCAACCACTCATCCGCCGCCGCCTCGGCTTCCGCACCTGCATCCGCCTCTGCCTCCTCTCCCGTCTCGTCGGCCAAGGCTTCTGGCTCCGCCGCCGTCGCAACTGCTTCTGGAGGCGTCAAGGCGTCCGGATCCGCCGCTGCCGCCTCCGCGTCGAATGCTGCCGCCTCTGCCGTCGGGGCTAGCTCGGGTGGAGAGCGAACTCTTCCTCGAGTCGCGCTTCAAGTCGTTGGAGGCGTCATCGGTGCTGTTGGATGGGCCTGGCTCCTCTAGATCGGCGTTTTGCGACGCCTGGACTGTATCCCTACTCTATCTATCTCTCGCCCCTGGCAGTCCTACTCCTTTCGGTAGCCTAATCTCATCTCTCATTCATTCTCTCGAGACGCCCAGCGGCGTTCTCCCACACTCGTTCTCTTCAGCTATGGGTCTTGTGACCCGGACAATCTACTTACTCAGCTCTTTCGCATCCTCTCAATCCGGTCAGTTCGGTGCTAGACTTTTCCTTATCGATTTGGCTCAGCGTCGTGAACTATCTACATGGAATCGTGCGTGGTATCGCTGATGGTAGCGAGGGCAAGCCTGTGCGTCTCTGTTGCTGAAGAGCGGACGGAGGAGCAGGCGGGCGCGCGCAGCGAAGAAGTGGGATGAGCTCGAGCTCGCCTCGTCTCCTCTCCCTCCCTCGTGACCACATCAACCTCGACCTTCCTTTTCTATCATCCACGTCCTCAAGCGTCAAGATGGACCTCGCTTCTCAATTTGCCGCCTTGCTCGAACGCGAGCGAGCCCAGACGGCGTTCAACACGGCTCTGTCGTCCAAGGTCGACGGCCTCTCGTCTCAGATCGACGAGCTGACCTCGACCGTCGCCCGCGTGTCCACCGAGAACGCTCACCTCTCGTCAGAGGTTCAGCGACTCAGCCGAGAGCTCAGAGCCGAGCAGAAGACCAACGTCGAGCTGTCCAAAGCTGCCGCGCCTGCCGGTCACTGGGTCTGGGAGCAGTCGACCGCAGGAGACGGGGAAGAGGGTCGTTGGGTGTGGTCGCTGGTCAGTCATCTTCCTTCAGTTCTGTATACGACATTTGCGCATCTTACTGACGGGATCTCTCTCTGCCTTCGCACTCCGTAGGAGAAACTCGCCTGTGTGCCCTGTCCTGTCGCCAGTCACAGCCCTCCTGCCACGCTCCTCACGCTGCCGGTCGAGGTGTTCGGGCTCGTCTTCGAGCTGCTTTCTCCCTCCACGCGGTCCAGTCTTGCGTCCGTCAGCACGAGTCTTCTTGAGCTTGCTGCTCCAATCCTGGCCGCTCAAAAGCTGGTCCTCAACGCCGAGCAAACTCTCGACTGGATCTGCAATCGTGTGAGTGACTTCGCACGCTCTGACAGACGGTCACATAGCCGAATCTCACGCTCTGAGCCGGTCTCCGTTGGATTTCTGCTCTGCAGCTCGGGCAGTCAAGCATCAGAAGTGATCGCATCACGCCGCTGCTCGTCTCGAACGCGATCGTTCTGGCGGGCGACGCCCCTTCGGACCATCTACGCGAGATGCTTCAAGTTCACCTCGGGACGATACCAGGCCAGTCTATCGTCGTGAATACACTCGGCCTCGCGCTTGCTTCCATCGAGGACCTTTGCAGATGGGCGCCGTTTCTATGTCGTCTCAATCCTCACCGCTTCGACCTGCTTGTATCCGCCGACGGCTCGAGGCCGCTCCAGCCGGCGGTAAGGCTTATGCCTCAGTCAGAGGTCGACGCTTTCAGCGCATCTTGGGACAGACTAGAGGTTCATCTCGCTGCTGGACCCGGTTCCGTGCTCGTCCTTTCCGAACGACCGTCCGAACTCGCCTTGGGAGACTGCCTTCGACGAGACGCGCCGAATGGACCGGGATCGTGGGAGGTCGTCGTGGCGTTGATCAAACAGGAGCTCAATCAGGAAGTGGAACAACAAATCTTCGCGGAAAACACATTGCGAAACTTCTGGGTGATGAGGAGGAAATTGAGAACGACATCGCTCAAGGGGTCGAGGCCTATCTCGAATGCAAGGCTTTCGAAGTAGACCCGTGACCTCGTTTCCTTTCTGTTGTGATAAACGTCATGGGATGATCTTTGCGATCCTAGATTGTACAGAAGCGAAGACTGGAAAAAAAAGGAGATGAAGAAGGAGGCGCGAGCGAGACACCAGGCAAAGCGGAAGACAACAGCTAGAGCGTACAACTGAGGACGAGACACGTGTGAAGAGAGATATGCTAGATGAGGAGCGAGAGATAGATATGCTGAGATCCTAGCTTCCTATCCGACCTAGTCGGTCTTCTCCTTTGCCTTGATCTCGACGACATCCTCCTCCTCGCCATCCTCCTCCTGCTTCTTGGCCCTCACGAGCAGGACCCCCTTGAAGAAAGGCTGCTTCCTCTCCTTTCCCTCTCCCTCCTCCTCCTCCTCCTCATCGTCCTCATCCGACCCACTGCTCTCCTCCAACTCTCCCCAGATCCACCCCCATCTCGCCTCGCTCTCGTCCTCTCCCTCCTCCACCCACTTCAGCCCGAGTCCGACCTCCCCGTTACTCAGCACATCGCCGTCCCTCTTCCCGTAGCTCGCAGCGAGGATCCTCACTCCCTTGGACCCCTTCGCGGTCGGCTCAGCGTCAAAGAGGGCGTCCCATCTGCCCGAGGTGCGGACGGTGTAGGGCTCGATGACGTGCGAGGGGTCGTCGAGGTCGCGTTCGTCCGTCGAGTGGTGGAACCCTGCGAAGGGGGGGACACACCAGGACCAGCGAAGAGTGAGCTAGCTGAGAGAAGGAATTCGATCACGATCGATCTCGCTGCTCTGCATCGGGTGGGATGGAGAGAGAGAGACGGCACGAGAACGAATCTTCTGGATGACTAGCAGCACTGGCTGTGGCATAGGGTCGTCAACTCTCGCTGCTCACTGAAGAGCATCGAGAGGACTGGTCGTCGCAAAGGACGAGATGTGGGGGTCGGTCATGTCGGCCGAGCGAGGGCGGGGTCCCGGGTCACGAGAGCGTCGGGGTGGAGCAGAGCGTCCCGCTGTGATGGCCAGCTAGATGAGCGACTGCTCACCTTCGAGTACGACCCTCCACTCCTCGTCCTTGGCCTGATCCTCCTCGAGGCAGATTCGCCTGCCAGAGTGGCGGAGGATGGCGCCGTCGTCGCCGCGTCGGACGAGCTTGCCGACCAGCTGGGCGGGGTCCACCTCTCGCTTGGCCTGGGCGAGAGAGATGGTCTTCCAGAGGGCCTGCTCCGAGAGCTCAATCTCCTTGACTCGCTGGGCGTGCGCAGATCCGAGGTCGCGGAGGTTGTGCTTGTGCTGGAGGGACGGGAGGGAGAGGGTGGACGAGTGGTTCGTCGAGAGGGCAGAGTGGTCCTTGGAGATGTCGAGGTGCGCGATCGCACTGATCGCAGACTCAATGTGTACAGGTGCGTCCGGCTTGGACGACGTAGGGAGAGGAGGAGTAGAAGTGTGAATCGCAGTCATGTTGATGTAGTGATGAGATGGTGGAGGAGTTGTAGATGGGTGGGAGATGGCCCAAATGAAGCGGGTCAGCAGGTCGCCGACCTCTCGCGCGCAGTTTTGGCTCCCTTAGCGCTTTGGTCCGCGAAAGCAGCCAGCCAGCCCAGAGCGTGCCAGAAGTCATCTATGGTAGTTCCACAGCTGTATCCTGCACCATCGGAAGCAAATCTGTGGTGTTGCGAAGATGCGGGGCAAGTCTTCGCGCCTCTCTCTTTGGCTCTTTGGCCGGCGAAAGCGGTTCCGAGGATGACATCACGGCTCTCCGCGGCGAAACAAGTGCAGGCGACCTCGGTCTCTCCTCCCCTTGCCTGTTCGGGCCCTCCCAAGAGAGTCCGCCGTCATCCCTTCCAAGGACGAGGACACATCAAACGACCATCATCAGAATCTGCGCCATGGTCCCTCTTCTTCTGCCACTTCTCACGCTGGGTGCGACGTTCGCGTCCGCCCAGATCCAAGCGACAGGCTCGACAGCTCGCGCCGCTCTCCCCTACACGAGCTCGGGCCGAACAGCAGCCACCGGTGTCAAAGCATCTTTCACTGGGTCTGTAGGCAGCTCAGCCGCGACCGCGACTGGCTACGTCGCTCCTCCCTCGGTCACCGTCACCTCTGCAGCTCCTACTGCCTCGCCGTCCTCGACGCTGCCTGCTACGGCGGTGCTCGAGACGTACGAGCCCGCAGAGTCGCAGGCGTGGTGCCCGTCCGGAACTTACTGCTCAGGAGACGTCAGTAGATGCCCCTGTCTCTTATACTCCGCCATGTATGACACATATACTGACCCAAGTTGACCGACCTGGTTCGTTGCAGATTCTGCAAACTGTCGAGCTCGCCGAGATCTTCCCCGACTCAAAGACGTTCCCCGACAAGCCCACCCGGCTTAGCTACAACGAGACCCTCGCCGCTTGGGAGGCCGTCAGGTCAAACGGAACTCTGACTGGTGAGTAAGGCTCAGCGAAGCAGCACTCGCACGGTCAAAGCTGACTTCTTGTCTTTGTCTCCGAACGCAGTCGGCGATCTCGAGGAGTTTGTTAACGAGTACTTCGTGAGTCTGATCCCTCGTCGATATCACGAATAGAACGTTCACTTACGACCGACTGTACCTCGTTCATCTAGACCGCCGAGGGCCAAGAGTTGACGGCCGTGCAGATTGACTCGTCGTTCAACGCGTCCGCGCCGGAGTTCCTCCAGTCGATCAACGACACCGTCGTCCGCGGGTTCATCGTCGAGGTCATCGGATACTGGTCCGATCTCATCCGAGAGACGAACCGGTCCACCCTCTGCGGCGTTGGGACCGAGTGCGACTCGTCTCTGATCCCGCTCAACAACACGGTCGTCGTGCCCGGAGGACGGTACCGCGAGGTCTACTACTGGGACTCGTTCTGGATCGTCGAGGGACTCCTCCACTCTGGCCTGCCTGAGTACGCGCTCGACGTCATCACCAACTTTATGGACCAGCTGGACGTCTACGGCTTTATCCCGAACGGAGGGCGCAAGTACTACCTCAACCGATCGCAGCCGCCCGTGTTCATTCAGATGCTCGACGTCTACGTCAAGTTCACCAACGACACTTCCATTCTCGAGCGCGCTCTGCCTCTCGCCGACGTAAGCATAGCTCCCGCCATTTCGTTCAGGGTCGACTGTATGCTGACCCCGCTTGCTCTGTCTCGTCGCGGTCTTCAGATTGAGCTCCAGTGGTGGCAGGCGAACCGATCTCTCGAGGTCACCTCGCCCTACACCAACCAGACGCACGACGTGTACCACTACAACGTCTTCCTCAACACCGCACCTAGGCCAGAGGGCTACGTCGAGGACTGGAACACGGTCAACCTCGCCAAGCCGGCCTTCAACGAGACCGAGGGAGAACAGCTCTACATTGAGCTCGCCTCGGGAGCCGAGTCTGGATGGGACTACTCGTCTCGATGGATCCGCGAGCCGTTCAACAACCTCACCGACCCGCTCGAGAGTCTCCGGACGCTCGCGTAAGTTGTTTCATCTCGTCCAGCGCTTCCCCTGGAACCGCCACTGACGCGTCTTTCGTTCCTTTCTGTCTCCAGTGTTCGCGAGACGATCCCCATCGAGCTCAACGCCCTCCTCGCGTCGGATCACTACATTGTCGCCAACCTGTACGAGCAGTACGCCAAGGTCAACGGATCCTCGGCCGGCAACGCGACCTCCAAGGCTGATCTGCACTACCAGCAGGGAGACAAGCTCAAGGAGGCCGTCCTCGATCTCTTCTGGGACTCTGACAAGGTTGCCTTTTACGACTTCAACACCACCGCCAACGCCCGAAACGACTTCTTCTCCGCCGCGGCCTACTACCCGTTCTGGCTCAACATCATCCCCGACGAGCTCGAGAACGACGAGGAGAAGCTGTTCAAGGCGGTGCGTCCATCTCTGTTCTTCGCCTCTGTCTCTTGCTTTGCTGACCCTAATATGCGTCTCGATGGGCACTGTGATAGTTCTCTGGCCTCAACCTGATCCTCGAGACCTACAACGGCTCGATCCCCTGCACGCTCACCGAAGCCGAGCTCAACTGGGACTTCCCCAACGCCTGGCCTCCTCACCAGTACATCATCACCAAAGCCCTCGACAACCTCCCGACCAACGTCACCTCGACCCCTTACACGACCTTCCGACCGGCCAACTACTCGGCGTATGACCTCGTCCCCGACGGTCAACTCGGCTTCGTCCAGGCCGACCTCCCCGTCCAGGGCGGCGTGGCGAACGGCACCACCATCGCGCTCGGCGACCGACCCGCCGACGGCACCCTCTCCCTCGGCGAGTCCTGGCGCGACGTCCTCCGAAACGAGGTCATCAACCGCTACATCGGCTCCACCTTCTGCTCCTGGTACTCCACCGGTGGCTCCATCCCCGGTGTCCTCTCCCAACTTCCTCTGGACCAGTTGAACGCGACCAGCTCGGACGCGTCCTCGGTAGGCAAGATGTTTGAAAAGTTCAACGGGACGGATCTGGATGCTGCTGGGGGAGGAGGGGAGTACGAGGTGGTGACGGGGTTCGGGTGGACGAACGGGGTGTTGATCTGGATGGGGGCGTCGTTCCCGGAGGTGATCAACTTCCCGGAGTGTCCGATGATTGAGGTGAAGGAGTCGGGGATGGGTGGGGGGATCATGGCTGGAGCTAGGAAGGGGAGGGGGGGACTGCTCTAGTTCGCGTCGCTACCTGTAAGTTAGTTCTCGCAAAACACGGACTAAGGTCTCGTCTACTCTGCGCCCCTCTCTCTCTCTCTCTTGATTCGTTTTCCTGTCGCTTTCGTTTTGTCCTCCTTTTTTTCCGTACGCCCTTGTTTCCTCTAGTCGATCTCTCGCTTCCAACTCAGCTCCCACTCTCTCCTCTCTTTTGTATCGAATGCCAACTGCCCATCTCATCCCACCCCCCACTCCTCAGCTTAAACCGAGTTTCTCCTCAACCTCACCGAATTCTTACTCCTCCCACCCCCACCGACCCTCTCCCCATCCAACAACCCCGTCGGCAGTTTCCCCGCGTCCTTCCACTCGCTCAACTGCTTCGTCCCCGCCTCCAACCCAATCTTGTAGATCTCGTCAAACTTGGAGAAGCCGCCCATGGTGGTGTACGCCTGAACGGGCATGGCCTGGTAGAGGACCCCGGGCGTGGCTTTGGCTTCCATGAGGGATTTGATGGAGGAGACGTAGGTGAGGCGGGAGGTGACTTCGGTGAGGGTGGGGATCTGGCCGACGTCGGAGAAGGGGTTCCATCTAGGAGGAAAAGTGAGAGACAGCAGCATCAGTAGCTGGGAGGTGAGCGAGACGGACAGGAAAGGGAAAAAGAGACGAACCTGTTGATGAGCACCCAGAACCCAGAGACCGAGTCCCCGTAAGACCTCGCAGACGTATCGTCCACCCCTCCCACATCGATCGCAAAGATCCGACTCGCCCCCATAGCCGTCATCGTCGACACCGGCAAGTTGTCAATGTACCCTCCGTCCACCAGCATGTTCCCGTTCTCCGACAGCGGCGGCAACAGTCCCGCGAGGGTCATCGACGCCCTGATCGCCCTCCACGCGTACCCGGTCGTGTGGATCTCCATCCGACTCCATCGGAGCGAGGTCGAGTTGCAGAAGTACGGCAGCCAGAGATCCTCGAGGTGGACGTCGCTGAACGCCTTGTAGATTCCGCGGTTGAACTCGTGGCCGGTCGTGTACGAGATGGTTGGGAAGGTCAGGTCCGAGAGGATTCGCCAGACGGAGGCCATACGGCCAGAGAACTGTTTGGCGCGACCGGTGGTGGCGAGGAGGTTGCCGTCCTTTGCGTAGAGACCACCGACGAAGGCTCCGATCGAGCAACCGCCGATAATGTCGATCGGGATGCCCTCGTTCTCCATCGCCTGTAGGAACCCAATGTGCGAGATCCCTCGTCCTCCACCACCACCGAGGACGACTCCGATCGAGGCTCCGCACAGTCTTCGGGCGAGACGAGCAAAGTCGCTCAGGTGAGGCGATGTGCGTGCGCGGCCGAGCGGGCGAAGACCTCTGAACCGCTTGATTTGCGTCTGGACCTTGTCTCGTAGATGCTTGAACGCCACTATCGCAGCCGGGTCGTGGTCTGTCGGGGCGACCTTGGTAGGGAAGACGATCCCGGGGAGCTCGACGTGGTGGTGTTGCGAGATCCACGGTCGCTCCTTGAGCCACGGTCGAGTCGATCCGGACGGGACGAACCGCTCCGGGTGGAGAAGGACAAGTTCCTTTCGGGCGGTCGTCTTCTTTTCGAGGAGGAGCTTCTCGTACTCTCCCAGCTCGGGATCGTCTCCCATGCCGACGACGAGGATGCAATCGGCCTGGCGGATGCACGTCACCGTCCATTGGCTCGAGACCGCCGTGTCCGTGACGTAGAGCACGATCCGGTAGCGTTGCTCCTGCTCGGCGAGCTGCGCACGAGATCAGAAAAAGAAGAGCGTCAGCTCTCAGACAAGACAGGACACGGATCAAGCAGGTACTCACCCAGCCTGCGACCTTGAGCTTCCCCATGGTCGAAAAGGTGTGCCGCCCGAGATGGCGCATGACGGTCGTCTGGTCGAGGTACGCCGTCGGCGAGCCGATGTCCTCGAGCGCAGTCCGAAGCTTGTTCGCGAACACAGCGACAGGAACGTTGCGGGACGAAGGAAGGATGCAGATTGTCTTGAGGTTGAGGTTCGAAGGCGTCAGCTCGAGCGCTCCTGGCGGGGGTGCAGCTCGCTGCGATCGGTTGTCGACCTCCTTCGTCACTCGGGACGCAATCAGCTGCAAGAACTTGATCGTCGTCGCAGGGTGTCTGGAACAAGAGAAAAGGGCAACAGTGATCAACTCGTGTTGTAGGCGAAAGAATAGGGAGGATCTGGGGCGGACCTGGTGGAGATGGCGTTGAAGAGGGTCATTGGCATGCGAGCGAGTTCCGTGTCTCGGATCGCATGCACAGTGTTGCTTCGAGGGACGGTCGTGATGACATCGAGCTCTCTGTAGATAGAAAACAACAGGTCAGCACTAGTAGTCGATCGCACGGTCCGACTCCTCATAGCCACTGACCCGATGCTCTCTCCCTGTCCAAACTCGGCCACCGTCTCGACCGCGCCCTCTTTCTCCGTCTCTTGGAGAGCGCGCAGTCGACCGTTGATGACGATGTAGATCGAGTCGGACGGGTCGCCCTGACGGAAGAGGACCTGACCGGCATTGAGCTGCATCCAGTCGAGCGAGGCATCGATGTGGAGCACTGCGTCAAAGGGGGAAGCAGGTTGGGTCAACACGCGAACTTTGTGCCGCAAAGAAGAGCCAAACTCACCGAGAGGCGAGAGCAGAGAGATGAGTCGCTTCGCGAGGGTGAGGAGGACGATCGGTCGCCTCTCGAGCAGTCGCTCCAGTGCTTCGGCAGGCAGGAAGCCGACGTAGACGTCCGTCTTTGCCCGGATGTCGACGTAACTGGCCGAGTTGCTGAGAGCGCTCAGGTAGCCAGCGATCCCTCCCGGCTTGACGGTGTACAGATGAGTCGCTCCAGGAGCGACGGGAGGAGGGACAAAGTCGGTCGCCTTGCCGCCCTGCAGGATCGACCCGTGTCGAGGGCGCGAAGCCGAGATCGGAGGGAGGTGCGAGTTCTTAGTAGCTGCCTTGCGGGCAGCTGTGGCACCAGAGTCGGCACGTTGCTTCGGCGCTGACGTCGCAGAGGTCGTGTTGCTGGACGAAGACGGCTTGGGAGCGCCGGGCTTGCCTGCAGGAGGGATCGAGACCTGTTCAAAGCAGAGCAGGTGGTCGTCAGTACCGCGTCAACACGCTCTTTAGCGACGAGAGGGATGAAGCGCACCTCGAGGAAGCCGTCGATGACGAAGAAGAGACCTGCGTTCTTCTCGCCTTCCTTGACGAGGTTGCCTCCCTTGGGGAAGTAGAGGATCTCGACCTCGTTCTCGAGCTCCTCCTGGCCTGTTCCTCCGGGAGCGCCCCATCCGCTGCTGAGTCCAGTCATCACGCTGCTCGTCTCGTCGTCGCCGTTGCCTGGTCCGCTCCTCTCGAGCATGCCCAGGTTGCCGAACGACGAGTTGAACCGGTTGTTGCCCTCACGCCCGCCTCCGACAGCGAACGGAGACGGGGATCCGGTGAGAGAGGTCGTGGCAGAGGGCGAGTACATGGATGGCGTCGTTGAGAACGTGCTGCTGACAGGCGGTGGTGGCGGGGGCTGGATGAGACCGATCGACTTTGCGAGCGACGACATGACAGCATCACGCAGGTTGAAGTCCGGGATCGAGGATGATGCGCCGGCGAGCGACATCTTGTTCCGAGGCAGGCTCGGGTCCTGGCGGTCCTTGTTGAGCGACGAGAGACGCGACTTTGATGCGTTGTCCCACTTGATCGGTCGTGGCGTTTGGGCAGAGAACTGAACCGGCCGGTAGGACGACTCGTCAAACTCGTCCGTCATGGACAGCAGATCGCCCGCTTGGACCTGCCTCCGCGTAGACGACCGGCGGAAGACGGGCTGTGACTGAGGTGTCGGGGGAGGAGGAGACGAGACACTAGATACACTCGACGGCGAAGCGTCTGTCGAGGGGATCTCGGTCGAGTTTGAGTCGAGAGACGAGACTGGAGAGGCGGTCATGGGCGCAGGAGAGGACGTGACATCCTGCAGGGATCCGCCTCGCGCGAGAGAAGGCGGCGGCAGTTGAAGGTGGGAGATGGGCGGGATCGGCTGGCGGAACGACTTTGGGGAAGACTTGATGGTTTCCATGTTAAGGAAGGCAGCGGTGGTCGTTGTGGTCGCTCGAGACGGACCCGGTGTCTTTTGGCCACTGCTCGCGAGAGAGGCTGTCGACGAACCCTGCCGGCGAGAGCGGTCGTTTGCTCGTCCGAGATTGAAATAGTCGCCATCGCCGTCTCCTTCGTCGCCCGAACCGTCAGAGTCGACGGTGTTGCGCGTGTCGGGGCGGAACTTTTGCCGGAGCGCGTCCATCCCTCCGCCCTGGTAGAACTCAGCGGGCAGGGGGTGCGAGACGAGCGAGTTGAGAGACGACTCGGCTCGGAGTACCTCGGCAGTGAGGCCAAGGTACTGATGAGCCGTCGTGAAGGTAACTCGCGAGAACCGAGTGAGGATGACTGCGAGACAAGCAGAGGTCAGGCTCGAGCAGCTTTCGGAGTGAAGAGGTGACAAGACTCACCTTGAACGATATGGGCACTAGCCTTGGGGAACTTTCGCGTGAGGCGCCGGAACGCGTCCGCGGGGATGACAGCGAGCGTCGTGTCGACTGCAAATGACCGGACATCATCAGTAAGTGGACTACCTGTCAAAATCCGCAGACGATCTACTCACCGGTCGCTCTTGCCACAGTCCCCCTCTCCTCTCCGCTGCCACCTCCGCCAGTGAACTTGGGTCCCATGTCCGACTCGCTCCTGTAACCCTGGTACGAGCTGCTTCGGCTGAACCCAGCGTCGCCTCCAGTTGCCGACCTGCCGTCCTCGTAGGCGTCGGCGCCGCTGAACCCCGGAGTAGCCGTACCGACGCTCTCAGCACCAAGCGTGCTTCCACCATCGCCCACACTGCTGTCGGCGCCGTCAAAGTCCTGTTCGCGCATGAGATCGAACGCGCTGACGTCCGAGTTTGCGCGGTGAGGCTTTCTCCTCCTCGGCGTGTTGCTCGACGTTGCAGTCTGGGAGACGGGTTGGCTGACGGACTGCGCAGGATCCCACGAGAGACGGACGTCCTCGGTGAAGAGCGAGAGAATGGTGAAGAGCGATGAGAGAGTGCCGCCAGACGACACCTCGGTCAGAAGGTCGTACCCGTTCAACGGTCGTTCGTCATCCTCCGAGGAGGTCGGGAACGCAGACGAGCTAGGCGTCGTGGACAGAGGCGATGGAGCAAAGACTTGCACATGCCTAGAGGGAGGACAGAGGCCTGGTCAGAGACCGACCGAGACTGACACGTGCGAGTCAAAGAGGATTGGACTCACCCGTCGACGACGCAGTAGAATGACTTGTCGTCCGAGTCAAGCGATAATGAATCCCCAGCAATGAGCCTTCGCGTCTGTAGATGTCGGGACAGCTCGTGGAAGACCTGAGAAGTGGCGGGAAGTGAAAGAGGTCGAGCGCGACGCGTCGTGAGCTAGGGCTGGAAAGGTAAGGTTGCCGACGGAAGTTGAAGACTTACCGGCTTCTCGAGGAACCCAAAGATCCTGATGGCGGAGAGGAACTCGTCGAGGTAGTTGTGTAGCGGGGTGGACGAGTTCTCGGACAGGACGTCCGGGTGAAGCGACTTCTTATCCGGCTTGGACAGACTGCAGAGGACGCAACGATTGTGAGCTCGACGGCCTTCTCTGCCCGAGCCTGACGAGACTTATCACTGGTGTACTTACGGTACCTCTTTGAGCTTGATGTACTTGTTGAGGTACCTGTACCTGACGAGGAGGAACACTCCTGCCGGCACGAGGCAGGACAGAAACAGGAGACCCGGAAAGTTGAGCTGACAAGCACACCAGAGACAATGTCAGTCAACGTGCGATACAAGCGTTCGATGGCATTATCTCGAGGAGCATTGGCCATGGCGACTCTGGCTTGACTCGTCCTGGGGACGATGTCTGAGCTTGCACGAGAGGGTGAGCTCGAGAGGAGGGATGGTCGGTCTTCTCCTCGATCACCCTCCGAGCTCACGACCAGCCGCTGCAGTCCCCTGGTGGCTCAGTGGAGCACGACAGCGAGAGCGGTAGACTGACCTGCAGTGTCCAGCTCCAACCTAGGATCCTGATGACGAGCGAGGGCACGGTGATGGTGAGGAATCCGACGAGGCTCTTGAACTTCTGCAGCAGATAGATCCCCGCTCGAAGCACAGCAGCCACAAGCGAGATCAGAGGGTTCAGAGGGACAGCTGGAGGCGAGGATATCGGCACATGCTCGTGGACCGGTTGGAGATCCATCTTGACGCGAGCCTTGGACGAGGTGGGAGCCGGATGGAGGGCAACCAGCTCACACGCGGCGAACGCTCAGCTCGGCCCTCTCGCTCAAGGCCGGCACCAAACTCGTCCCTCGGGAGCGAAGAGATCACCAGACAGAAACAAGTCAAGTTGCTTTACTGATCGCTGAGAAGTTAACTATCTCGGCAAAATATCTTTCAAAGAATCTGGAGGTGTTTATCGAGCCCGGTGCGGACGAGACCCGCGTCATCCGGTTCTGGCCCAAGGCGAGGAGTGAGCTCCGACAACCATCCCCCTCCCTCCCCGTCCTCCGTCTCACAACCCTCACATCGACCTTCAGGACCCTCCTTAGACTATATCCTCATCATGGTGAGTCCTTCAGTGGTTTAGGAGCGCGTGAAGTAGAGTTGAGCGGGATCGGTGAGCTCGCTATCGTCGGTCGGGGTTGGTTGGTTGAACATCTTGCCGCCGTGCTCCTCCCTCCCAGTCCAACACGGGCAACACCATCAAGACCGGCATCAAGCTGTTTGAGAAGCTCACAGGAGATAAACCTCACGTGAGTCTACAGTTTCCTTTCTCTCGCACATGGACTCGAGCGGGTTCAGAGCGCCCTGCGAGGTCTCCCGGGCAGAGGACAGGACGGAAACGGAGCCGATGAGGGAGATCAACATGTCTTCGTCTCCTCCCTCACGAGCGTGCCTAGCCAACCAAGAGCGACACTCGTCTCGCCTGGCATAGCACTCTACTTGCTGGACGGATGATCCGGCAGCTGGATGTGCAGCGGACGTCAGACGAGCTTCGTTGAGCTAGAGCTCACCCGATCCGTTCCAAACCCCGCCCCGACCATCTGACGCCTCCTCGCTCACCTCTGTCTCCCTTCCCCCTCTGCAGAGCTCGGTCACCGACTGGATCGAGATCCTGACCGGAGACAACTATGCAGAGAATGAGCTCGACGGAGTATCAGAGCTCGTCCAGGCAGTGTGAGTCCCGTCCTAGCTTCGGGCCCCGCCCTTTGCTCTCCCCTATCTCGCCGCCCGGGCGCTGCAAGTAGAGCTCATCTTGCAACACCCGTACACGTGCGAAATATGAGGCGACTCGTCTCTGATGGACGTCGTGCTGACCGCTTCGTCCTTTGGTGTATGCAGCGACATCCAATCGACGGGACCAGACGAGGCTTCGCGCGCCATCCGAAAGAAGATCAAGTACGGCAGCACACACAAGCAGCTCAGAGCGCTCACTCTGCTCAAGTCGCTGTCCGAGAACTCGTCGACGTTCCACAAGTCGTTCAATACGTCCCCGCAGCTGATTGACCGGCTCAGGGAGGCCGCGAAGGACACGCACGGGGACCCGCGCGTGCGCAAGAAGCTGCTGCTCGTCTTCCTCGGATGGAAGAAGCAGGACGAGGACGGAGACAAGGGGTTCAGCAGAGTCGCAGGGCTGTATTCTGAATGCGGAGGAGGAGGACACGCAAGAAAGCCCTCGGTCGCAGCCGGAACCGGATCCTCGTCCGCCTCGTCTGCCCCGCCCGCCACTCGAGATGGAGGCCTCTGGGACCACTCGTGGGACGTCTCGCCTTCTGCGGCTGCTGCTTCAAGGAGTGCGGCAAAGGACTCTGAGAACGCGGCAAAGATGGACCTCGTCCAGCGCAAGGCTGAGCAGACGGCCGCCCAGGAGGAGAGGGACCGCAAGGACAGGGAGCGCAGGGCGATCGAGCAGAGGGAGCGGGATCTCGAGGCTCGCGAGGCCAAGCTCAAGGCCAAGGAGGCGAGGAAGGCATCCACCCTGCCGGTCAAGGCAAAGCCAAACTCGACGACGCCCAAGCGACCTCCCTTCAACTTTGAGAAGGAGAAGCCCCTCATCCTTCAGACGGTCGCCAGCTCGTCTCAGTCGGCCAACAACCTCATCAACGCCATCCGAGTGAGTCCCGGTCCCTCTTTCTGTACCAGGCGGTTCCCTCAGCGGTCAGCTTACGCCCACGCACATCTCTTTCGCGCTCGTTAGCACGTGAACCGAGAGCAGGAGTCGATCACCGAGAACGCTCGGGTGCAGAGGTACCTCGAGGAGGCCAAGAACGGACGCAAGAAGATTATCCGGTATATCCAGGTCGTCGAGGACGAGGAGTACATCGGAACGCTGCTGTCCACGAACGAGACCATCATCACCTCGCTCCAGCTCTACGACAAGGTAAGTCAAGCAGCATTTGCATCTCATCCTGCGGGCCTTCCGACAGTCCTGACTCTATCGTCTCCCATTGACTCGTTCTTCCCCAGATGAGCAAGCCGCACACCGAGGACTCTGACGACGACGTGCCCGCCAAGTCAGCCGAGGAGCAGGAGCTGGCTCAATCTCTCGCTGCCGCCAAGCTGCAGAAGGAACGCGAGACCGAGCTCGCTAAGCTACAGGCAAAGCAGAAGGCTGCCGTCGAGAAGGAGATGGCCAGGCGGAAAGCGTGGGAGGAGGAGCAAAAGGGTCTCCAGTCCAGCTTTGGAGACCTCAACGGACTCGACTTTGGATCGACCTCGTGAGTGCTATAACGTTCTTCGAAGGCTCGAAACAGTCTGGCTCACGATCTCTACAACTCTACCCATCAGGGCCGCTTCCCCTGCGCGACCTCCGCCTCGAGCCGCCTCCCCCGCCGCTGCTTCGCAGTCCGACGACGGGTCGTACGACTCTAGCGACGACGATTACCAGATCCGAGCTCGCTCTCGGCGTCAGTCGATGGCTGCTCCGGCGGACGAGAACAGGTACGAGGGCGCGTACGGCAGTCTGGGCGAGGGAGGAGCCGGCCTGCTCGACACCCCTACTGGAGAGTCGGATCCGTTCGCGGACGACTTCTTTGCCGGACCCGCTACGCCTGCGGCTAAGGAGAGGAAGGAGTGGTGAGTTCAAAAGGATCCTTTGTTGCTGGTTACCCGGAGTGAGCAGTCACTGACAGTCTCGCTTGTGTCACCGCTCTTTCTCAGGACGTCCATCTAGACTTTACTACTTCTAATGGTATCTGGTTCCGTTCTAGTTTTGGTCCAGCCCTTTGGCTGTGGACGTTTTGTTCTGGGACTTTCTGCTCTGTGCTCGTCTGCCTCGCCCATCAGCCCTCGTCCTCTACTTCAGCTTTGATTGATGATGGTCCTGCTACTCGACTGGAAATCTCACGTCCCAGGTCGGCTATCACGAAGACTTCGCGAAAGTAACACCCCTGATTGATCTGGCTCGTCCGGCACGGGTCCGACCCGCTGGCAGCGTCGCGCGAGCTCACCGACTCGAGCTCACCCTCCCTGCCTTCCATCGCCCACCCACTCGCCCCCGATGGATCTCGCGCTCGTCATCTTTCTGCTCGTTCTCTCGACCGAGTTTCTCAACTGGGTCGGCAAGTCGTTCCTCATTGATGCCGTACGTCCTGCCCGACCTCACCTCGTCTCGTGTCCGCTCAGCCCGTCATCTCGTGAGCTCACCTCGCCTCGCCTTGCCGCCTTCTCATTCTCCCCCACCCGCTCTTGCCGCGTCGGTCTCTATAACCAGGCCTTCAAAGTCTACACCACCCTCTCATCAACCGGCGGCGGCTCACCCGACCAACGCAAGCTCAAAGCCTCCATCCTCTCCTCCAAACGCGAGCTCGACCAGACCTCGTCCCAGGACGAGTTCGCCAAATGGGCCAAACTCCGTCGCAAGCTCGACAAGCTGATTGCTGAGCTTGAGAAGACCAGTACGTCCGCCCGTCTTTCCCCTACTAACCAACGTTATGGTCTTTCCCTGGCGCTTAGCAAAGCCAGGCTCATCCCCCCCGCTCACCCACCTCACTCCCCTCCCCCAAACAGACGCCGATCTCCGAACCTCCGAAGCAACCTTCACCTCCACCGCCTCCCGCCTCATCTGGCTCCTCACCACCGGAGCCCAGTTTGGTCTCGTATGGTGGTACAGGAAACAGGCGGTCTTCTACCTCCCCTCGGGCTGGTTGGGAGGTGGATGGGTCGGGTTGGAGTGGTGGTTTAGCTTGCCGTTCGCGCCCAAGGGTGAGTCCGGCCATACCCTGGAGAGGGCATGAAAGAAGGATGCTGACGATGATTGTGTGATGCCTTGGGACGCAAGGTGCCATCTCATCCGCGGCCTGGTCGATGGTCTGCAAGCGGGCTATCAAGTCGGTCGAGGAGATTGTGAGGGACTTTGTAGTCAAGGAGAAGAGTACACCGTCCTCGTCTGGTTCGTACTCCTCTCCCTCGTACATTCATCTCTGCCCCGAACTGAACTGAACCGACTTGATGCGACACCAGGCGCCGCCGACCCCTCGAACCCGTTCGGCCCAGGAGCGGGAGCCGGCGCCAACCCGTTCGCGGCTCTTGCGGGGACGCCGTTCGAGGAGAAGCCTTCTGCGGGACCGAGACAGAGGAAGCCGAGACAGGAGGAGGAGAACAAGCCTCAGTTGGATCTGGATTAGTCCAGAGGACGAGAGATGGAAAGGGGGGATGTCATGTCGTGTTCGTTTTCGATTCTGTGTGGTATGATCGCTCGCGGTGCAGTGGAGTGATGCAAGAGAGTGGTCCAAGGAACCCGGAATACTTCTGAACGGATGTATGGGAAGTGCGAGTGAGGGACGACGGAGAAGCCTGAGGACAGGACAGGGAGGTTCTTTCGTTGCGCGCGGCGATGTTGGAAGAAGGACGAGCGCGGAGGCTCGATCAAGATAGATTAGATAAAAACGAACCGACTAAGACTTAGATGGAAAGTGCTAAGATAGTAAAGCTACAGTGAAGTCCGAAAGATGTGTCCGTTGTCTGCTCCACGCCTAGTAAGCCGACTCCTCCAACTCGAGCTGTCCCCTGATCGCGCCCGCCGCGAACTCGACCGTGTGGGTGTCGAAGAAGAAGCCAGGAGGGTTGGCCTCGATCTGCGACAGGCGGAACGCTGACCCAGTATCGGTCGTGGTGTTAGCGGCGTTGATGCCGGTTCGGAATCCGTTGCCACCCTTGATGCATCCGTACGAGGTTCGTCGGCCGAACTCGTCGATGGGGGAGTCGCCGGTAGGGTTGGGGAAGGCGATTCGGGGAGGTCTGATCGTTGTAAGAAAGAGAAGCAGCAGAGAGTCAGTACGAGTATAGTAGAGAAGACTGGGAGGGGGTATAGGGTAGAGGTGAAAGGAGTGAGGGTGCGAGGGGGAGAGGCGAGGCGGAAGAGGGTACTCACCCAGCGGCTCCGAACGCGGCCTGGTGGATGTGGGTTGCGGTAACAGCAGGCGAAGAGTAGTTGCCCTTGATGTAGACGGCAATGTTGTAGCAGATGTACTCCTCCTCGGCGTTGATACCGAGGTGGACCTCTCCGGATCCACCCTCGAGTCCCGGGACGGAGACTTGCGAGTTGTTGATGCTGAGCGGCGCACGCGGGGACAAACGGAGAGATCGAGACGGACGGTCAACATCTCGGCTCGGCGGAGTGATGGATGGGCAAGACGAAGGAGCTTACATGGTGTCCGGGGTGAGGTAGGCCTTGTAGGTTGAGGTGAAGTGGAAGACGCCCGAGTCGATGAGGTCCTTGCCGTCCTTGTGGTCGTCGTGCTTCTTCTCCTCCTTGGGGGCCTCCTTGTGGTCCCACGTAGGAGCAGCGGCGGCGAGGATGGGGAGAGCGAGGAGAAGGGTTTGAGCGAGCATAGTGAAGGAGTAGAGGTGAGTGAGGGTAGGGTGTGGTAGTAGGTTGGTGAAGTTGTTGTTGTTGTGAGATGAGATGAGAAGGTGGGTGTTGACAGAAACGATGTCGATGTGGGGCTGAGTGTCTTTTGAGGCTCCCTCGGTCGGAAGGCCGCCAAGGCAGGATGACGACTGCTATAAGTCAGCGGTAACAACAACAGGCACCCAAGGCGAAGCCAAGTACAATGTCTATGTCTGCGAGACGGAGGAAAAACAGTGCGGCGGCGACTGGTCAGAAGGCCCAGCGCAGGTCGGGCCCAAGGTTCGGGTCCCGAGTCGCGCCGACAGATGAACCGGACAGGTCTCGATCGCATCGACTGGGCGTTCGATGATCAGATCCCCCTTGCGCAGCGCCACCACCTTGGCTCGAGCAGAGAAGGAATCTCCCGAAGAGGATGTTGGATGATGGGAAGATGTCGAGGCCGAGGTCGCAGGGCGCTTGGCGAGATTTAAAGCCGCGGACGGTCGGGCCGGTGGAGGGCTGTGAGAGGAGAGAGTTGCAGGAGGATGGACGAGAGCTTGAAGATACGTCGAACTTGTTGACAGTTCTGCGAACTTGATGAGTGGGTGGGGACTGGATCAGGGGCGACAAGCAGGGAAGGAGGGGGAAGGGAGGAGGGGCGTCAGTCGGGCGGAGATGAACGGTCCTCTCCCTCGGTCGAGCGAGAGACTCACCTCGTGCGTCATCTGACATCCCTGCGAACCTCGCTACGCAGCCGCGAATGAGAACAACACTCATGAGATCGATCCTCCGCCGACGAGGCATGCGACGAGGATGCAGAGCGACACGTTCGCCAGATCGTAGATCCGATGAATATACCGACTCCCAAACACGAACGACGACCAGGCCAGCACGTAAAAGCTGACTTCTAGTGCTCGGACCCGTTTTCTGGGAGGGAAGGAAGATGCGAAAAGTCAGCCGGACTGCCTTCGCTTCCGCTCACATCTTCACACCAAGACTCACCTGCCTCTGCCTCCTTCCTCCAGGCTTCTCCCTCCAGAGCACATCTCGACCAGCACCAATATTCCTGCGATATCCAGCACGTTGTGGTCCCCACCAAACGGCTCAGTCCAGTTGGCCTGCAGATTCCGGACCCAGACGACGAGCACCGGCGCGTTGACCGGGAGCAGCCAGAGGAGCAGGTAGAGCGCCGACGTGTACAAGTTTGACCGGGAGGAGGAGGTCGGAGTTCGCAAGGCAGAGAGGGTTGAGAGCGAGTGGATGAGGTACGAGACGAGGAAGGCGAGTTGGTAGGGGACAAAGGTGGCGACGAGGGCGAGAAGAAGCACGAGGGGGACGATTTCGCGACGGCGGAACGGAGGTCGAGGATCGGACGGACTGCAAGGGTTTCGTAGATCAAAGTCAGTCAGCCATGAGTGTTTGCGGCTCGTGGAGGATAGAAACTTGACGTACGACGGCAGCTTCATGAACCATCCCTTCTGGTCCACGAGATCCAGCCCCCATGTCCCGATCGCAAGCATCCCTCTCTGCGCGGCGAGAAGCGCGCTTACGAGTCCCGCCGCAGCGGCAACAAATACGGCGGAGAGAGGGAGGAAGATGAGGTGATGATTGCCGAGCAGTAGTCCCGCGAAGATGGCGGATGCGCGCGGGAACGGACAGGCGAGGATCCGAACGATCTCGCTGGTGAGCCACGAGCATCCTACGAGCGCGAACGGCAAAGAGATGCCGGAGGACCGCACTTCTTGCGAAAAGGCTTCTTGGAAGGGTGGGAAGGTCCCTGGAGAAGAATAGCACAGATGGAAAAGGTCGGTCAACTCCTTGTCTCTTTGTTCATCTGTCGCGCAGTTTTGCTCACCGATTGTCCTGAATGTCCCGACCTGCCTTGCCAGAACTAAAGCGACGATTCCGATCCCCCACGCGACTGCGGTCATCCGGTATCTCAAGGCCAGCTTGGCGAGACTGGCGACAGGGTCGAGCCGGAGCTTCGCTGCTGGATCCGCTTCGCAGCCAGCGGTAGGGTCGGACCACACCTCGACGACGAAGCCTTCATCCGCTCGGAGAGGCATGAAGGGCGCAGAAGCTGAGTGCGACTGAAGATGGTGTGAGGACGGGTTGGGATAGAACGACCGCTCTTGAGTTGTGGGCGAGACCGACGATGGTGCGGTGAGGGTTTGGTGAGAGAGGAGCGGAAGAAAGACGGGTTGCTCTGCGGGTCAATGATATGAAGGGGATTGTATCAGCATGACGAGTGCACGTGAGAGGAAAAAAACATAGTAGACATACTAGCGCAAGCAGGGCGGGGGTCGATCTCGATCCGGTAGACCAGGAGTGAGTGGGACACTGCGTTCGGCAGATGTGCCCGCGACAGAAGTGACGACGAGCCACCAAGCGTTGGCAGGGTGACACCGCCGAACAGCAGGCTCCACATACCCTCCGACTGGACGACCGTCTGGGCCTGGGCGAGCAGCTCGCCGACGCCCCATCCCTGCCCATCTACCGCGACGACGATCCAACCTCCCTGTCTACTCGACAAGATCTCCGCCTCGAAGAAGGTCATCCCCTCCTTCTCGTCGACTCCTTCGTTCGGCCGGAATGGCGTGCCTTCCAGCGGTGACGGCGGTAAAAGATCAAGGCGTGTTGGGTCCAGTCGATGGCAGGACAGGAGCGACTCTGCGGCGACCGAGGGGGTCTGGCACTGGTAGACTTGCGCAGTAGAAGACGAGTGGCGTCCTACACGGTCGATGGTGAAGTCGGAGATGAGACGAAAGGTTGTTGCTTCTGGCGACGCAGAGATGGGGAAGAGATAGTGATGTCGTGTCGACGACGGATGGGTGAGCCGAGCGGTGCTCTCCAGCCAAGTATGCTCCGTCTTGTCCAGATCGAACCCGATCGACCCCTCCCCCTCGTCTTCCGCGGACAGCGTGGGTGGTGCGCCTCCAATCCACTCTCTCGCGACCTGCATCCTCTCCACCTGTCCGCCACCCCTCCTGACCACCCCACCCAACTCCAACAACGCCCTCGCGACCCTCCACCTGACCTGATGGCACCACACCATCGCCTCATGATCCACGCCAGTCCACGTTCCGACCATGCCGCTCGTAAACATACCCAGCCCGTGACTGCTCGGCACGTCCTCCCAGCTGAGCGCGCACGCGTCGGACGCGAGCGTCGGGTCGGGTGACCCGCCACAGATGGATACCAGTACAGTGTTTGACACTGGATGTGTCGAGTCGAGCAGATTCGTAGTTGACCAGTACGAAGCGATCTCGGAGTAGACGCGGTCGATCAGATGGTCCGAGGTGACGGGCGGGAGGCGATGCGGGGTCGAGAGCGTGATGACCGTGTGGACGATCGCTGGATCTTTGAGGAGGGTGAGCGAGTGGCGAGCGACGATCCCACCCATCGAGTGGCCGAGGAGGAGGACAGATGTTGGGCGCTCGTGCTCCGGAAGGTGGTCGTAGAGCGACAGGATGTGGTCGATGCAATGTGTCGTGAACAGCGACTGAGACAGCAGCGTTGGACCGTGGAAGGCGGAGAAGTCCTCGTTGAAGTCCACTGTGCAAGCACAAGAAGAGTCCTCAGGTCAGTCTGTGCTCAGCCTTTGAAGGATGACGGGAGATGCTCACCGGTAAAGACGTCGAGCGGCCGTATCCCCCTCTCGTGCATGCTCTCGTCCCTCACGAAAGGAGCCGACCAGTACTGTCTCGCCGCCGAGCTCGCAATGGACCTCGCCTGCATCATCGACCCAGCGTTCCCCGGTAAATACAACACAGGAACCCCATCAGGCTGGACGCAACAACCCAAGCGTCGTGGGTCAGCTCTCCGCTTCCGCTTCGACCCGAGCTCACCATCGCCTCCCTCCTCATGCTGGCTGTCAGACTCACCGTCTGATCCCCATCCCACCCGACCTCCCTGTACAGAAACAGCTTGTACTTGCTCGCCAGCGGGGTGACGGACGTGTTGAGTCCTTGGATGTGCAGGTACGAGGGCGACATCCAGCTCATCCGGCACGTCCACCGACCGAGCTCGAGCGCGTGCAGCCGGGTAGAGTGCCAGACGAGCGCAATGAATAGCACAAGTGGGAAGAGGGGGAGAGCATGCAGAGGTAGAGGGCGGAGGAGCATGCCGTGCTCAGCGAGAGGGGACAGATGGGACCAGGAGTGAAGATGGAGAGAGCATGGGCGGTGGGGGGGGAGGAAAGGGGGACGTGAGCTCGGACGCAAGGTGAGTTGTGCTTGCAGACTGTTGGACCTTCAACGCGACGCACACAGATTTGCTTTGATTGCCAAAGGACGTTGTGATGACAAGGACATGGATACATTCAGATCTCGCGCCTACAAAGACAATCTACATCGCCCGCTTCCGCATCTACTTGGACTCGGCGTACTTGGGCGGGTGGGCATCCTCCCCAGTCTTGATCAGCCCGTCCACAAGCTCAGCCGTCTTCTCCGACTCGGGCGTCTTAAGTCCCTTGACGACCTCTGCTCGGGCGAGGTTCCTCTCGACCCACGCTCGGACGAACGGCGGGTACTCGGACTTGGGCACGCCGGCAAGGGGTCCCCAGAACACCCACGGGAAAGCGTTGATGTCGGCTAGAGACGTGAAGATGAGTGCGCGATGTCAGTACGATATGGAGGTACAGTAGAAGGGGGTCGAGTCGGTCGAAAAAGCAGGACGAGCGGACTGACCGATCGAGTACGTTCCCTTTCCAGGTCCGACCAACCACTCCCTGTCCTTCAGCTTGATCTCAAGCACCTCGTACAACCGCTTGGTCTCATCGGTGTACCGCTTGATGGCGTAGGGAACCTTCTCCGGCGCGTACCGCCTGGATTGATTCGGAACGAAAAGGGAGAGGGCAGGATGAACGGTAAGTACAAGGACGACCGCAGGGACAAGTATACACGATCAGGGAAGGATGTACGCTCCTGAAATGGTTAGCCTGGCCTTGCATAGGCCCTACGCCTCCGTGGACGAAGAACATCCACTGCAGGACCTCGGAGCGGTAGTCCTCGCCCTCGGCTCCGTCGGCGGAGAAGGAGAACTTGTGCTCGGGGTCGTAGCTGCGGAGCGAGTGAAATAGGAAGTCAGTAAGAAGCTGATTGTGCATATGTGCACGGCTCGTAGTCGAAGCGGTAGGACTAGACTGGCTGCGAGGTTGGACAGGGCGAAAAGGAAAGTGATGGCGGAGAGGACGTACTGCTTCTCGAGATAGAGCAGGATGGCTGCCGTCTCAAAGACAGGGAAGTCACCACGGTTCGGGTCGACAAGAGCAGGGATTCGTCCGTTGGGGTTGATCTACATAGAAGAGTCGGGACAGTCAGCTCGCGAGCTCGCGCGTTCCTCCCTCCGAACTCATCATCTCGCGTTCAGACTGACCTTGATGAACCAGTCCTCCTTCTGGGTGTTCTTCGAGATATCAATCGCATGGACGTTGTACTGGAGTCCGTAGGCAGCCTTGAGCTCCTCGAGGAAGACGGTCACCCTGGTAGACGACGCCAAAGAGCGGAAGGTCAGCAACAAAAGTGGAGGGCTGAGCTGTCCCCCTCGCTCCCCTGAGCTCCGATGCGAGGTCTACGCACTTCTGACCGTTAGGCGTGGCCATGGTGTAACACTCGAGAGGCTTGAGAGACGAGAGAGACGACATGGTTCTGGGTCTGAGAGGAGAGGAGGAGAAGAGAGGTCAGCCCTTGCGGCTAGATCCGGTGACGCATGAGAGATGCAGTCTCCTCCGGCGCTGTCCTGGCACAGGGCTGTACGAACAGGTTGGAGGTGTTGAAGGTAGGTGAGGTGGATCGGATGGCAGAAATAAGTCGGCTGGCCATAAGAAGATGGGGGTTGGAGGATGCGAGGAGCCGAGGGAGGAGATGAGGTGATGATGAGCTTTGTGGAGTGCTCGCTGAGGAATCGGAGGGGACAACTCAGCCCGGCGTCTGACCGAGCCGAGCCCGACCTCCCAAAGATGGGGCTCACCTTGGTCAGAAGAACGTTACTGCCCATCTGGAATGCATGATGGCGAAAGTGTGAGGATCGAGACTCTGCGAGATTGACTGAAGACAAAGAGTCATCAATCTGCGGCCCTCCAGACCTTTACGAGTCCGTCGTCCCCTGCGCTCGCAAGCACGCCGACCATCGACGGTCCCTCGCCGACAGATCCTTCCCGCGGAGGACACCACTCGACACAGTTGACATCCGACACGCCGTGCGCGTCCTTTTCGACATGGGTCAGCTCGACCTTTGGTGGTGAGTCGGGGTCGGACGTCTAGTTGGGGAAGCACAGGTGCGTCAGAAGGGCAGTACAGCGAGACTCCAGACGAGGCACCAGACAAGACATGACTCACAACCTGCCAGATGCAGATGCGACCGTCTCCGCCAGCAGAAGCGATACGGCCAACTCCGTTTGAGCTGGATGCGACCGAGTTGGACGCCGTCCACGAGAGCGAGTAGATTGTACGTGAGTGCGCCTCCTGCGATGGTAAGGGTACAGATGACAAGGACTTCGGTCAGCGTTCTATACCTTGACAGGAGAAGCAGCGAGAAATTGGCGAACGAACCTTGAGACAAACAACCTCCTTCCACGGTGCCTCTGTCGTCGAGCCTCTGAGCAGGTGAAACGATGACAAGTCAGGTCAGGACTGCAAAAGTTCCCGACTTAGAAGCGATGGTGTTCCTACTCACGTGCGCTCCCAGATCCTGATCTCGCACCCATCTCCGGCCGAAGCGAGCCAGCGTCCACAAGGGGAGAAGACGACCGCCCAGACGGTGGCGGTGTGAGACTTGAGCGTCTGGAACGGGGACCAGTCCGATTGCGGGTCGTCCGAGAGAAGTAGGATCGTGTCGTCGTACGAGGCAGACGCGAGGATCTGGTGTTCAAGATGGAGAGGCGATGGTCAGTCTGGGCAGACGCCGGGGTCCGCTACAGCATCAGTGACGGCTGACCTCCTCGTGCGGGTGCCACGCGAGCGACTTGACGTCTTGTGTGTGCTCCATCAGCACCGCAAGACACTCAAAGTCGGCGTCCGCTTGCACTGTAAATGAAAGACGGAAAGGTCAGCTCCGATCTCACAAGAGAGGGCGAGATTCGCCAGACTTGCCTTCCCACACCCATACGCTCTTGTCCCTACTACAGCTCGCAAGGAGTCCTCCTGATGCGCTCCATGCCACGCTCTTGCACTCGCTGTCGTGACCCTCGAGTGTGCTGACGCATTCCCACTCTGGCTCATCGCCCTCATCTTCGGGCTCGGTCCGTTCCCAGATGCCGACAGTCGCGTCGAAAGAAGCTGTCGCGAGGGAGCGACCGTTCGGGGAGAAGGCGATAGAGCGAAGGGTTCGGGTGTGACCTGTGACACGAGCGGAACGACAAGAGCAGAGGCAGGGAGGAGGAGAGGATGTGAGCTCGCGTCCGGTCAAGATGCGCTCGTCTTGAGATCCCCACCCAACGTCTCCGCTCTGCACTGATGACATCTCACTGGCGCACACCGAGCAAAGACTTACCTGTTGCGATGCTGGTCTGGAAGCCAAACTTTGGGTCTTGGCTGGTGGTGGTTCCGTCGGGTGTGAGCTCACCTCCCTTCGGGGTCGAGTGCCGATAGACCCGCACAGTCTTGTCCCCAGAGCACGACGCGAGCAGGTTCTCGGTAGGTGACCACGTCACATCCCATGCGCGGTCGGTGTGACCTGCAGCGTAGGCCGGCGGTGATGTGAGCGGAGCGGGTGAGAGCGATGAACAGGCAAGAGGTCGGCGAAAGAGCACGGTCAGCCTCGCTCGAGCTTCACGAGCTCGTGAACAGATTCGTCTACGGCAGAGCATAGAGGACTGGTCCCACGACTTACCTGATAGTGTCTCGATGGGCTGAAGAGGCGGGAACATGGCTATGAGAGATGTTGAACGGTTGCGAGACAGACGGGTCGCAATCTCGAAGCTCACCAGGTCGCTCGGAAGCGGAGCCGGCCCTCTCCTCCAAGATCACGGCCGCATCCGTCGAGTCTGATTCTGGACAGAAAGTAGTGAGGTGCAGTCGAACACTGTTGATAAACTTTCTCGTCGCTACGGTCCCATTCTTCGAAAGAGCAATTCTCCATGTCCGCACGATGCATCAGATCACGATCAAGTCCCCCTCGCAACAACTGCACCACACCACACTCTCCGCATCACTAAACTGCGGCACCGCCTTGCCCTTGTGCCTGACCTCGCCTGCACCCTCCTCACCCGCCCCAGACTCGACTCCCATCGCAAGCACTCGCCTCTCAAACGCCTCGTTCGAGTTCCTCCTCCTGCTCTCCTCGTTCTCCCTCTCCTCGTCCTCGGCAGCCTCGCCAAGTCCCTCCATCGCAGGACTCTTGAGCGCCGGCGACTTGAGAGGCCCGCCCGGCGGGGGCAGGTCCATCCGCGCCTTCAGCATGCTCAGACTCACTCGCCGCGCATGTCGCGACGCAGGCGGCAAGTCCGCGTCCACAGCCCGTTTGCTGAGCGGCTCAAACTCTTTGGGCGCGTCGTTCGCTGTTCCGGAGGAGCGACGGGACATGGAGGGGGTGACCGAAAGGGAGTCGCGGGCTTGGGCTTGGGAGAGGGTGTGTTGGAGGATGGAGAGCTGAGATTGCAGGTCGGTGATAGATCGCTCGGAGGTGATGGCGCGTTGCTCGGTTGTGTAGAGGGAGGTCTCGAGTGAGCGGATCTGGGAGCGGGCGGTGGAGAGGTCGAGGGCGTGTTGGGTGTGGAGCGAGTCGAGGAACTCCTGGTTCAAAGTGGACTTGGGCTTTTCCTCTGATGCGTCGCCGTTCTCTGTGGCGGTGGCGGGCGACTTCTTTTCAGCCGCAGCAGCAGCATCGGCCGTCTGCTGTCGAGAGCGAGCCTGCTCGACCTCGACCTCGACCTCGTTCTTGGCTTTGGCGAGCTCCTCGGCGGTCGACTCGAGGTTGCGCTCGGCGACTTCGCGCTTGCTGACCTCGGCCTCGAGGGTGGTTCGTGCGGTGGCGAGGTCGGTTTCGATCGCAGATAGGGATGCTTGGAGGGTGTGGATCTGAGCGGACTCTTCCTTGTGGAGGAGATCCGAGGTGGCGAGCTTGTCCTGAGTGGCGGACGAGATCTGGCGGAGAGAAGAGCGGTCCTTCTCGAGGTCAGAGATCGAGTGCAGCGTCGCTTCCTGAGACGAGGTCAAAGATGAGACTCTGAAAAAGTTGGAGGGTGATGTCACGGTCAGCGTCCTTCACAGAGGCGTGTACGGGAGAGCGAAACTCACTGGTCCTCAAGCTCCTTCAACTTCGCCTCGAGCTTCTCCTTTTCCCCGCCCGCGACGCCCTTCTCGTGCTCGTGGACCTCCAGCGCCTCTCGCAGGCGGTCAACCTCAGCGTCCTTTGCCCGGCCTTCGCGCTCGAGCCGCTCGGTCTCGTCCCCGGATGTGACGCGCTCCTGCTGGACCTCGACGAGCTTCTTCTTCATCTCGTCCAGCTGCTGAAGCAGTGCAACGTTTTCGGCCTGGATCGACTGGAGCCGTGTTGAGGATGAGCTCGACTTCGACGTCAAGAGCGTGTGCTCTGCGAGGAGAGCAGCGTGCGTCTTCTCGAGCGCGTCGTGCTTAGTCTGGAGGGCCGAGAGGGAGGTCACAGCGTCCAATGACGACGCCTCGAGGTCGGCGATCTTCTTGAAAAGGGTGTCTGACGAAGACTCGAGGGTGGCGTGGGTCGTCTGGAGGGCTGCGTGCTCTGTCTCCAGCGTGGCGAGGGCGGATGACTTGTCGGCGAGCGAGGACTCGAGCTCAGTCACGGACGATTGGGCAGCGGTCAGCTTTGTGACGAGAGACTTGTTGGTCGACTGAAGCTCTTGCGAGGACTGCGCACGATAGGGATGAGGTGAGGGGTCAACTCTGAGAGCGTTCGTGCCTTCTGCGAGTCGCTGCAACTCACGGTCTTGAGTCGTCCGACTTCCCGCTCGAGGACGCCTTCTCGCTCCCTGACCCTCTCGAGCAGTCCCTCAATCTCCTTGACCTTTCCTCCTTCCACCTCTCCCTCCTCCTTGACCTTGTCCTCGAGGTCCTGGAGCTGCTGGGTGACCTTCCTGTTCTGCTCTCGTAGCTTGTCGACTTCTGGCTTGAGGCCTTCAAGCTCCTTGAGCTCCTTGCCCCTCTGGACCAGCATCGACACCTCCTTCTCGAGTCCTCTGCGCTCCTTGTCGAGTGACTCGACTCGCGCTTCCAGACGTTGGCCGGACGAGCGCGACTCTGCCAGCTCAGTCGTCAGGTCCGCCGACGAGTCTTGCAGTCCGGGCAGAAGTGCGACCTGCGAGAGCAACTGCGACTTCTCCGATACGAGCAGCGAGATGGTCTGCTTCTGGTTCGAGATGGTGGCCTGCAGAGCGATCGGGTCCTCGGACTCATTCGGTGGTGATGTGACGGGCACGGCTGCGACGGTCGGCTCCGGCTCCGGCTGCGTGTCGGCTTGGACGGTCTCGACCGAAACCGTTGATGAGGGCTCTGGCTCTTGCGGAGGAACTTCTTCGGCTAAAGGTGTGAGGTTCTCGACGACGAAATCTGATGTCGGAGTTGTCGCCGCTGGAGGTTCAGGGGCGGTGTCGTCCGCGAGAGGAGAGGGAGCCAGCACGGCAGACGTCGATAGAGGAGCAGCAGGTGGAGATGGAGATGAGGGCGTAGCGGCGGAGCCAAGCGGAGCCAGAGACCTGAACCAGGTGAAAGGGAAGATGCATCAGTCCTAGGTAGCGATTGATGCGTCAGGCTGTCTGTGCCTTGGAGATGGTGAGCTCGGAAACGTCAAGCCCGAGCAGCTGCCACGCGCTCCGCACCGTTGAAGGAGAATCTTGAACACCTCACGGTCCATGCAAGGAGCGGCCTTTGAAGACTGAACCCTGTGACCAGCACCAATCGTCGCTCAGAGCCTGCGAGCAGCCACGGTCGCGGTGCAAGCCGTTCTCGTCGAGCTCACGTCCCCGCCCTCGACCGCACGAGCGACGTGTCCTCGTCCCGTCTGTTCTCCCGACCGTGGACACCTATGTGGAGGCGAGAAGCGACAAAGCAATAGACTTGTGACTCACGGTTCCTGTTCTCCACCGTCTATGCTCCCTCTTGGGCTTGCCTCGTCCAGCACCGACGGAGCGGCCGACGCTACGGTGTCTGACCCTCCTCCGACCTTGGCAGCCTTCTTCTTCTCGTTCTTCTTCTTGTTCTTCATCTAGAGCGTGTCGAGCGACGAGGAATAACCAGCAGGTGGGCCAAAGGGCAAGACGTCGCGAGTGGGTGAGCTCGAGTGCATGCATGCGCCAGGCGGTCGGCCGTCTACAGCAGGACAGGGCCAGTACGTACGAGTGCCTTCGCGCGGGCGACCTTCTCGGCGCGGGCCGCTGCTTCGTCGTCGGCCATAGCAACAGAGAGAGTGAGATGAGACAATGAGGAGGGAGATGGAGTAGATGGGTGTGTGAGGGACACTCCGCATCCGTCGTTCCGAGGTCGCGTCCAACGTTCCAACGTCCATCATTACGCTACACCAGTCGCACCTGAAGGACTATCCGACTTGCGATGGCTTCAAGGCCTCAAGATGTACACACCGACCCATCGACGATCATCGTCTGTCCTATGGGTTGACTCAAGTTGCACCAAGCTGGAGCTCAACGCTCGACCTACCTCGGACGAGTCCCGACACGTCGCGTCTACACAGACCCTGGCCATCATGCTGCCATCCGACCAGGCATCTCATCAGATCAAGCTTTGTCCCCCTGGACTGTCAGATGATCATAGTTTGACGCGCAGGCTTCCAAAGTAGAAGAAGCTGTCGGTCAAGGCGTGCGTAAGGTCGTCTTCCATGGTCGCTCGCACTCGCCAACCCGAACGCATCGCTTCCTCCCATATCCGGCGCGTACAAGACCTCGATCTCTCTCGACAGCTCCGCATGTCGGCTCCGAGGACCGCACAGGCCTGGGCCGAGGTCAGGAGGAGGACAGGCCAGGCACGACCTCGACGTGCGCCTCCTTTCAGTCGCAACTGGCCTCTGCCTCCTTCACAACCAGCCATCTTTGTTCCGATCAACATGGAGGAACCGAGGAAACGACTCCTATCCTGACTCGTCCGACGTCAACCGCAACCGCAACCTTTGGACGAGCTCACTTCTGTCCTCCAACCGCTTCTTCTCCCAACCCATTCGTCCTCCTCCGACCATGCTGCCTCCCGACCATCGCGAGGTCTTAGGCACCACGCTCGAGTGCCATGGTAGGACCCTGCACGTCAGCAAGCTCCTGGGGGCTGGCTCGTTCGGTTCGGTGTTGCTCGCGACAGACGTCAAGACGGGCGAGCGATTCGGTGAGTCCCATCCAGCTCTGTCTTTTCTGGTCGCAACATAAAGATGCTCAACCCTGACTTACATTCCCACAACGCATGCTCTGCAGCTCTCAAGCTGCTCGACCGCAACCCAAACACGACGACCGAGTCCATCCTCCACTCCTACGTCTCCCCACATCCGAACATCCTTCGTTGGCACGCAAGCCACGAGACCAACTTCTTCACCATGTTCCTCCTCGAATACATCTCCACCGGCACCCTCCACGATCTCCTCTACCCCGCTCTTCCTACGTCGGATGCGCCCCGGACCCCGGCCCACCTGCCGTCGGAGCTCATCACCTCGCTCATCCTCCAACTCCTCGCCGCCCTCGACTGCTGCCACTCGCGCATGGTATTCCACCGAGACATCAAACCCGAGAATATCTTGCTCTACTATCCGGATGGGGATAGGGCGGCCCTGCCGGTGTTGAAGCTGGCCGATTTTGGGCTCGCGACGACCGAAAAGGAGACCAAGGCGTTCCGGTGTGGGAGCGAAGGGTTCATGTCTCCCGAGTGCGAGTGCAAGACTGTTCCCTGGGAGGGTCCAGCGGACGTCAAGTCGTACGAGCCGAGGAAGTCGGATGTCTGGGCGGTCGGGATGGTGTTGATGTTGTTGATCACTGGAGGGAGGAAACCGTACGTGTCTCGTTGCGTCCTCTTCTTGAACTTCTCGTCCCTTATGGTCCTGACCTCTTCCCATTGTATGCGATACCGTCCAGATGGCTCACCACCCTCCCCCGCTCGCCTCACTTCCCGTCTTTCCTCGCTTCTCCTCGCTCCTACCTTCGATCCGTCCATCCTTCCATCACCGAACCCGCCCTCGACCTCGTCCTCGAAATGCTCGAACCCAACCCGGCCCACCGCACCACCTCGCTCTCTTACCTCTCCGCGCGCGCAAAGGAGGTCGTGGAGTGGTCCCACCCGCTCTCAGCTGGCGCGGCCGATGGAGACGTGCCTGGATGGAACGACCTCGACGCGGAAGCCGAAGGATGGGTCAAAGTCCGCCGAGTCAAGCGTCGCGGAGGACAAGACGAGGGCGTCGGAGCGCTGGATGATTGGGAGCTGATGAGGGTGCCGGTGGTGGTCAAGGGGACGTACGAGTCTGAACACAGGTATGTCCGTCCGTGCCTTCGTCCCGCCTCTTCTCGCTCACTCATCCGCTTCTATCATGTTATTCTTGGCAGCGATCCAACCCCTCCACCCCTCCTCTCCTACAAATGGGGCGCCTCTCCCGACTCGCAACACCCGCTTCGAACAGCGACCTCGTACAAAAGCCCGTCAAGTCCGTCGCCTGCCTCGTCGTCTGACGAAGATGTGCACTCGGACGAGCAGACAGCCGGTGCTGTCGAGGAAAGTACTAGCGACGACGAGGAAGAGGAGTCGGATGCCGACGACGATGACGACGACTCTGGGTTAGTCTATGAGCTGAGGCGATGGAGGACGGGCAGCCTGTAGGCCGACTCCGATCCCAGCCGGTCCACACCGCGGACACGTTTTGTTTCTTTCGTTTTTGTATTTTTCTTTCCTTTCACTAGTGCTTGTTTGTTGAACGTTATCCTAGGTGTGTCCGAAATGCTCATGCATGTGCTCCGACCCTCTCTCTTCTCGCACCCTCACTTGAAGCTGCTCTCCGTCGACTCCTTCCCCGTACTCCTCGTCGCACTACTCCCATTCGAGATCGCTGCCAACGCCACACGACCCAAGAGACGGGTGTCAAGTCAGCCCATCCGCGCTTCTGCCTCAGCACCATTACGGCTGAGGGAAGACTCACAAGAAAGGATCCCATCGATGTACTCCGACCCACTCCATTTCTGATGCGTCAGCACGTCGCACCCCAGCGCCTTCTCTTTCGCTTGAACAAGATTGACATAGGCGAGCATCCCGTCGGTCTTGAACGCGCCGGCGAGCTCGGCGGTCGCGGCGGCGTTGGAGTGGAGCCCAGCGAGGGAGACGATCTGAAGCGTGAACCCTTCTTTTGCCAGCTCCCAGACAAAGTCCTTCAGATCTTGATCGCCGAAGCCATGAGCGGACCAGTTGAAGGAGGGGGAGAGGTTGTAAACGAGCATCCTGACAGCGACAGCAAAACAACGCCACGTGTCAAATGGCGCGCCCAGGTTGAGGGGAAGATTCGATTCGCAGGAGCAGACTCACTTCCCAGGAAACTTCTCCCTGATCCTCCTCGCAAACATCCTCGCCTGCTCTAGATCCGGCTTCTTCGTCTCAAGCCAGACCAGATCCGCGTACGGCGCGTACGCAAGCGCGCGTGCGATGGCAGACTGTTACGCCGACACGGAGCCGTCAGCGACAGACGTGACGTCAACTTTCGGAAGTCACGTCCTACTGACCTCGATCCCTCCAGTAGTCCGGTACAACCCCTCGGGCGTCTTTGCCGCATCGCAATCCCAGTGGACGTGCTCTCCGCCGTGCAGCTCGGTCGCGAGCTTCCGTGCAGTCGTGATCGATTGGCCTTTCGCAGACGAGCAGAACTTCTTGACCGAGGATTCAGGGTCGGCGGACTCGGTGCGGAGTCTTTGGAGGACGGCTGTCAAACAGGTACAGACAACAGAAATGATGTTCAGCTTTGAATGGTCGAGAGAGGTGAAGGCCGCGGGTGACTCACCGTCCTCGAACGTCATGAGCTTGTGGTCCGCGATCCACTTTGCCTCCGCTTGCTCGAGCTCGGAGGGCGATGCGCCGGAGAGGATGAGCTGCGAGAGATGTTCTGAGAGTGGGACAGGCGCAGGGACGGTCGTGCCGACGAGGAAAGGGTGGCTGAGAAAAGCAAACGGGACAGATCAGCCGACAGTCAATCAAGGAGACTGACACGGAGCGAGGCGCGCGAGCTCACTCTCTCGGGTCGATGTTCGAGCTCAGCAAGAAGCTCGCCTCCGAGTCCGTCCTCGCGATCAGCAGGTTGTCGGATCCCAGGATGTCCCATTGCAGTCGTGTGGCCTGCAGACGTGAGATGTGCTCTGACGTCGGAACGAGCACTTTGCCGCTGTGCTCATAGAACGACAGCGAAGATCAGACCAACGAGCTGGACTCAGGGTGCAGAGACAGGCGTCGACAACTGACCTCTGATGCCCGCACTTCTTCCCGCCATGCAGCTGGTCCTCGAGATGGACGGCTGCTGCTCCAGACTCGGCAAACAGCTTGGCGAGCTTCATCACGGACGACAGGCCGCCATGTCTTACGACGGATGAAGCAGAGGGACCGCCGTCAGCGCGACCCGCGAACAGACTGACATATCCGAGGCAGAACTGACCCAGTATCTCCATCAGCGATGATGGGCCTCAGATAGTCTGTCCTCTCCATCCCTGCAACGTCTCGACCAAAGGGTCAGCTCAGCTCTCTCTCTCTGCCCGGACCCCCACATCGGACTCACCCGCCCTCTCCGCCTCGTCCTTCCCCATCCTCTCCGCGTAATGGATCCGATCATGCAGGTTCTGCGCCCTCCAAAGTCTCTGCACCTGATTCGGCACAGTCGTATACGGATAGTCTCCCAAGTCCGGCCCAATCTCGTTGTTGCCCGTGGTGAGGAGCGAGGAGCACGCCCAGCCCGAGACGTAGCATGCCTCGAGCCCTGCGCGCGCGAGCTGGGTCACTTGGACGGGGTCGATCGCACCGAGGGTGTGGACGGGGAGACCAGCTTGGGAGCGGGTGCGAAGGAGATGGAGGAGCTTGTGCGCGGATTGGGAGGACGCGGGTGGGATGGGAGGGAGGGAGCCTGCAAGGGAGGGAGGAAGATGGTGAGCTCGGGCCCGTCTCATCCGAGGCTCGAGCACGGCTGACCTTGCTGAGCAACAACGGTGCGAGCACTGTACGGTCTTTGGAGACCTGTCCATCTCTCTTCCTTCCATGACTGCTCGAGGTCTGCCACGCGAGAAGAGAAGGAGGCCTCCTCCTCCTCGGCTGTGGGGAACGCGAGCGGGGGTCGGGTGGGGCCAGTCGACATCAGACGAGAGCTCGGGAGGCGAAGAGGAGAGAGGGCCGTGGCACGAATCGAAGATGACAGTCGGAGGGAGACTGATGTGCGGAACATGAGACCTGAGGTGGGGCAGCTGCGAGGACCGAGGTGGGGTTGATGGGCAGGCAGGGACAGGTGAGCTCGGCTCAGACGAGCCGACCGGACTCACCCGCCGACCTCTGTAGTTCGGTCCTCGCGAGCCGACAATCTGCACAAAGGTCACGTAGAGATGTCATGAAATGTCGTAAAACACTGAAACAGCAGACTGGGATGTGGTCCTAGATCAAGTCTCGCTCAACTACGGGCCTCCTCGCACCTCTGACCAACCAGTAGATCCGCCCCCCCACCCTCGCGACTCCCTCCCCAACTCTTCGCCTGGCTTCTCCACCCTCCGCACTCATCATCGCCCACTCGACAGCCATCGCGACAACGGTCGAGCCGACCAGACCTCCAAGGACCCAACCCCCGCCCCAGTAGACACCCCATCTCCCTCCGCGCTTCCTCACCTCCCCGCCAGTCCCAGGCACCTCCCAGCGCGCGACAAAGCTTCCTCCGCCGACTTGGAGAGATAGGATGCGGCCCCAGTCGTCGATAAAGGCAGAAACGCCGGAACGGGAGCCGTCACAGAGGAGGAGCGGGGATGAAGACTCGAGCGCGCGTGAGCGGGCCTGAGCAAGGAGGGTCAGGCCGATGGGCGTGGACCAAGTTGAGGAGGGAACGAGGGTGAGGGAGGTCTGGGCGGACACGGGCCGAAGGAGGGAGGGGAAGTTGAGGTCTGCAGATGAAAGCGTGGCGGTAGTCGGTCAGCCGAAGCAGAGATCCAGGTCACCGAGGCGGATGAGAGATGGGACGAACCGTTGCAGATGACGGACGTAAAGTGTATCGACCGAGTGTAGTTCTGCTCGGCAGTGGACCATCTCGAGCGCGACACGTGAGGCGGATGAGGCAGAGGAAAGACGAGGTCCGGCGCCGGGTTGGGGTGAGACGCGACGGCGAAGGACTCGGCGACTGGATGAAGGAACCACTCGAGTCAGCTTCAGTTCAAGAGCCTCTCGGTCCACCTTTACTCACTAGGTATCGTCTTTGTCTTTCTATAGCCACCCACGACCTTCCCGTCCGGCCCGACCCAGACGACGCTGTTCCACTTCTTGACCCTTCCCCCGTCGTCCTCGTCACCATCGACTTTCCATCGCCCTATCACCCCGCCCCGATCCACACACCATAGGAACTGGCTACAGCGCCAACTCTGTCGATCATGCCGTCGTAATCGGCCTGATTGTCGACTCTGACGGCACCCTCTGGCCAAATGAGAGCGTTCGCACTCGACCCAACTCGACGAGACTCGGCAAGGAACGCGTCGAGGTGAGGAAGCGAGGTGCCGGATGGAGCAGGCGGGAGGATGCAGGCGAGGGTGAAGGGCGTGTGGGTTGTGATGGGCTGATTGAGAGGGACCGGGTTCGGGATGGTGGACGGCAGGATGAAGAGGGCGAGGACGATGAGCGCCGTCGAGCTGAGGACCGTCCGGCTAGAGATGCGGGCGATAGGTGACAGAGAAGCCGCGTTCGACTGCGATAGACCAGTAGAGGGGTCGTCTCTGTAGGGCTCGACCTCTTCGACCTCTTGGATCTGGATGAGGTCCCGCTGTCGGTGGCCGTTTGACGAGCCTGTTCCGGTCGAAGCGGCGATGACCGGGTACGCCGAGGCGAGCAGGACAGCCGTGGATGCGACCGTAAAGTCGATCACTGCAGGTCCGAGCACTCTGACGAGAGGAGCGAGCGAGTCGAAGAGGAACCCGTTGATGGGCGTCCACGCACCCTGATGTCGTCCGAGTCGGCAAAGAGCGGAGGTCAGCTCGAGCGCACCATCTGTCCTTGCCCGGCCTTCCTGACGGGACTCACCATCCTTCCGAGCGGCCCCACCCACCCTAGCAGCCCCCAGACCGTCGTCCAAAGCACTGGGAAGCCGACCGCTCGCACCACAGTGCTGCTCCCGCCTAGCCATCCCGTGACCCCTCTCCCGTCCGCCTCGTCGCCAGCTCGCCTGACCCATCCCCACCCGCCCACCACGATGGCCACACCCGTCGCATACACCACGCCCAGCAGGCTCAGTCCGACGAGCGTCTCGACCTTTGACCCGAGCGCAGAATAGATCTCGGTGTAGTACGAGAGCGAGATGCCAGGCGACAGGAGCGGGATCAGCAGAGCCGAGGAGAGAAACGGTGCGGCAGGCGACGAGGCAAGGTGGAGGAGCAACGAGAGGAGGATGGGAGTGAGCAGAGGCGAAGGGTTGAAGCCGAGCGAGAGGTAGGCGAGCGGAGGGACGAGCAGATGAGGAGGAAGGGACAGGAGGGCGGACATGATCGTCTGCGGGACCAGAGCAGGAGAGGAGGGAGCTCACCCGGACAGAGCGAGCTCACGCTTGCTCCGCCCGGTCACCAGCACCGAGCTCATGCAGTGTGCACGCTTCGCAGGCTGCTTTGCGACTTGCGCGCAGAACAGATCGTGCACAGTCTACATCACGCTTGATACGGAGAACGGGAGTACACCCTGCCTGTTTTCCTTGACGCGCCCTGCTTTCCAGCCTCAGCTCACGGCCTCGCTCCAAACTATCTAGCCGAGAAAGTTCACCCCCAACCTCGCTGCCGTCCCAAAGGACAACAAAACGAGATCCGAGAGTGAAAAGTGGTGGGGGTCCCTGACAACACAAGCCTGTAGTGCAGGGGCAAGGTCATCGTGTCAGGTCGCTCGTGCAAGCAGAGGAGCGACGAGACGAGGCAAGGCAAAAAGATGAAAACCAAAGGGTCCCAATGGGACCCGTAATAGTGGTTAAACTATTAAAAACAGATACTACACATGATCTAAGCCAAAAGGCCAGAGAGGATGAGAGACAACCCTACGCACCCAGCTCGACAGGAAAAGAGCGAAATCGACGACCCTGGCCTGGCGCTGGGTTTGGAGAAACATCGAGTTGCCGTCGGTGAGAACATCGAGTTCCCGCGCTGTTGAACATCGGGTTTGGGGAACATCGAGTTTAGGAGATGCAGGAACACCGAGTTCGTCAGTACATGTTAGTCACCCAGTATGCTATCTCTGCTCCCTCGCTCGCTGTAGATGCTGCCTCTCTTGCCGCCTACATCATGTCGTTTGCGCTTGCGACTTCTTCTGGTCCGTCTGCTCGCTCTTGCTTCTGTACGGTCCGAGACACAGATCATCTGATAACCGGAATAGAAGTCAAGCATATCGCTGCGGACGATCGCTACACCTCGAAGACCTCGCACTCGAGCCAGACTTGAGAGCCTTCGTCGACTTCCTGTTCAAGCCCGCTCGACGGCCCAAGGACATCGACGACGTCTTCCTCCGCAATCACTGAGCGCTTCTTCTCCTTCCCAGGTGCCCTCTTCACCAAAGTCACACCCACTCTCCACACGTCCGGCCCGCGCAACGGGTCGGATCTCAGGCGGTCCCCCAACGCCAGCCGGTGCGGTTCCTCCCGCGAGATGAGTACCGAACGTGCGCCGTGGGCCATAAACAACTCGAGTCTATCCCAGCTCGCGCTGAAGTTGTCGGTTTCCGTCCGAGAGATCTTGAACGTGGACGGCCGACGATTCTCACTCAGGACCTCCTCGCCGGCGACGTAAAGGATGAACCAGCTTGGGTTGAATCGCAGGAGGAAGGGAGCCCATCCACAGAGATCCTTGGCAGACGAGAGCTCAAGTCCGAGCACGTCGATGTCGAGAGTCGCACTGTCGGATCTCGACTCGAGTCGCTGTTGGAGCATCTGTCCCAGCCGAGGGGTGGGCGATCGACCGTACTGGCCAGCCAGGCGGATGACTGGGGGCAGAAGCAAGGGAGACACGCGATCGCCCTTGAGTTTCGGCTTCTCGAGCTATGGGAGAACCAAGACGAAAAGAAAGTCCGATCAGAACAGGTTCAAGAGGACGGCAGGTGTGAGCAGAGGTCACTCACCCTGCAAGAGATGAAGTCGAGTGCCCCGTTCTCGTCCAGCTCGACAACACACCTACGCAGGACAGAGCTAGCCAGCTCGAGAAGTCTCATGCACACGGAGCAGAGGTCGCGTCGCGTTCGAGACGGGAGGAGGCCGAAGATGATACTGAAGACCTCGACAGGAAGCGAGAGGAGCGTCGCAGGAGGGCCAGAGCCGGCGACTGTGGACGGGAGACGACTGTGTCTTTCCTGGAAGATGCAAAGACAGCGAGGAGGACGTTAGTATGAAGGCAGCGAGGAACGGCGAACGCAGGATGAACGGAGCGTGACTGACCAGCGACCAGACCCAGCGGCCCTCTTCTCCACCTCCCGTGGTCGTCGGCTCCCAGACCCAGTGGCCAGCAGGCGCGGCGGCCTTGGAGAGCTCGACGTTGGTCTTCTGCTCGGCTCTGAGCTCTCGGCCTAGTCTCTGAACCTCTGACGAGAGCTGGGCGTTCTCGGTGGACACGCGTGCGACGGTCGAGGTCAGCTCGTCGACCTTGGACGAGAGAGCCGTGTTGAACGCCGCCTGGGCTCGGGTCTGCTCAAGCAGAGCCGCAACTTTAGCAGCAAGGTCCATCTTGACGCTTGAGGACGTGGAGCGAGAAGGAGGAAGGTCGAGGCTGCCGATGTGGTCACGAGGGAGGACGAGGAGACGAGGTGAGCTCGAGCTCATCCTCGTTCTGACCTCCGACCGCATCTCGCCTTCGCAGCACATTCACTTTCGGACGCCACTCGACATCCTCGTCAACTATCGGTCATGGACGCCATCCTCGCTCGTCTCTCGCAGCTCGAGGACGAGACTCGCGAGCTCAAGAGCACGAACGCCCGGCTCGTCTCGACGGACGAAGCCCATCAGTCTTCCATCGCTCGCCTTTCGTCAGAGGTCACAGAGCTCAGGACGACCGTCAGCGATCAGGGACGAGTGATTGCCGACCTCTCGACTCGCGCGCTGCCTGATGGGCACTGGGTCTGGGAGTCGACTCCCGGGGTCGACGCGTCTGGTTCAGAGGGACAGCCGCCGGCGGGAAGATGGGTCTGGTCGCTCGTGAGTCTGACGTCGTGGCCTCGTTGCCCTAGACGCAGTCCCCACATCTGACTTTCTCGGCTTTGAATCGCTAGGAGAAGTACGGCTCGCCTGCTCCGACTGGCGTTGTCTCGATCGGCCGCACCGCGTCGCTGCTCGACCTGCCTGTCGAGCTGATCACGATGATTGCTCGCTCGATGCCTTTCAGAGAGGGAAGGGTTCTCAGCACTGTCTGCTATCAGCTGCTGGTGATGTTGCTGTGGCATCCAGCAGAGGCTTGGATGGACGCGGTCAGACTGATCTTCTTTCTGGATGCGAGGGTCAGTATCCATCTCCGCAGCGTGTCTGGCTGTTGTCCGGGGTGTCTGACGCTGAAATCGATGTTTCTCCAGATTGGGCACAGGAGGCGCAGTGCTCGCATCACCGCTGCACTCGATCCCAAAGAGATCACTCTTATCGGGCTGAACGAGACCATCGATCTTTGCGCCGACGGCTCGAGGAGATTGGACTCTTTGGCATTCCCTCACGATACGGTCAAGATTGAAACTCTGGTCGTTGAACTCGAGCTCGACTACTGCGACGAGTTCCAGAACTGGATCCCTCTGCTTCGCTTCCTCGACCCATCCGAGCTCGTCGTGCAGCCGGAGCGCAGGCTGTTGCATCTCAAGGAGCCTCCTTCCGTCGTTCGCGTACCTTCTTTGTGCTTCGATCCTCTCAAGGCATCTTGGACGCGCATCACGGACGTAAGCTGCTATGGTCCCGGGTCGGTGCCCCTGCTCGTCGCAGACGCCAGCGAGGCTTTCGATGAGTCCTCCGCCAGCGTCGGATTTCTAGACTTGATTCGCTCCTCCACAAAGGACGAGTCCCGTATCCAAATCCGATTAGGTTACATGCCCAACAATGCATGCGAAGGGCAGCCCAGAGGTCAAGACCTGGAGGAGGAAGAAGTCGAGACAGCCTTGGACGAACCGCCGGCCGAACCTGCTGGGTCCGGCGAGAGTTTCGGCCTGTTCATCTGGTCCGAACCATCCCCTGATTAGGTTTATGCGAGACGTTTATGCCATGTATCCATCATCCTCCCGCTGTCTCAGTTTCCAACGCACGTCTCGACCAAAGATCGCTCGACCGGGTCATGCGAGAACAACATGTCAGAGAAGCCACGGCAACCGACATCTAGTACGTAAGAAGGCGAAAAGATCCTCGAACGTGAGAAGAAAGCCTGTGCTCGCATCTACTTCTTCCCGTCCATCTCCGCCGACCCGTTCGGCTTCGGCAACGGCTTCTCCGGATCCTTCCCCTTCGGATAGCACGAGTACCTCTTCCCGTCCAGCTCAAACGTGTCGTTGTCGTAGATGTCCTGCAGTCGCTTGGCAAGCGTCGGATTCGAGTAGGCGCAGACTGGCGAAAGGCAGGACAGAAGACCAGAGTCAGTAAGGAGACAGACGGTGTAGCGAGTATGCGGAAGACGCACTGTCGGTCACCTCCTTCGCCCAGCCTGGGAGGAAGAAGTCAAGAGCGCAAGAGAGACGTCAGCAGAGCATGAGAGGGGAAGTGAGGACGTAAGAGGCAAGGAGAGAACTAACTGAAGTACTTCTGCACTCTGCTGACGGTCCACCCCGTCGGCACCGCCGACTGGATCGACAGCAGGTTGTGGCACTTGTCCGCCAGCTTCACTTGGTCTGTTTCCATCCATCCATCCACACATGTGCCAAACACGTCAGCCTCACGCTCCCTCAGCACGGTTCGAGACAAGGGAGAACGAGGAACGTACGTGCTCGTCTCGACTTTCCCTTAGCCGTCTGGACCTGCTCGCGCTTCCTCGCTGGGCCAGAGAGCTCCGTGTTGTCTGTACACTCCTGTGACACCGATAACGTACGGGGTCAGCTTCCACGTAGCTGGAGTTTGAGCGACGGTGTGGTGGACGACGCGACGTACATTGACCACGTCCGCGACCTCCTGCCCGAACTCTGCCTTGAGCTCCCCAAAATCACAGTCCGTGTCCTCGAGCACGTCGTGCAGGATCGCAGCTTGGAGGAGGACAACATCGGTCTCGCCTGACAGTAAGATGGAGGGAGACAAAGGTCAGCGAGAGGACATGAGCTGGGGCCGACGCATGATTGAGCTCGTCCGGGAGCAGATATCGACCGATCGACCTCGTCTCGAGCGACAGTATCGGCCTAGACCTCGCTCGAGCCCCAGCGTATTGGGCGCGAGCTGTTGACGACTCGAAGGCAAGCTCTCGACGAGCTCACACGACCTGTCCCCAACCCGGGCTGATCGGACAGAGAGCGAGCTCGACGATGAGCTCACCGTGCCCTCCCTCCTTCCTCTACGACGCTCTGTGACCGCCTGATCGGCTCACTTGCTCCAATGCGATGGCAGGAAGACGTACCTGATACACTAAGGAAGTTTGCTACTCCGATCCTGCATCCGGGCCAACCCAAACGAAAGCGTGTGCGACAAAGTCAGCTCGAGCTCATGCGATTCGCCAGTCGAGTGAGACGGGCACGTACGGGTGGTTGATATACGGCGAGCACGACGGGTCCTTGCGACGTTGGAAGGAGTGTTTCTACATCGCACACACAAACCGGAGAAGGCAGACAGAGAAGAAGAGGCAAGCAACCGCGGTGAGCTCATCGAGTTCATTGTGCGTGCACCATCGAGCTCGCCCAGCTCGCTCTCGCACCAGACTCACGTTGGCAGCAAAGTTCAACGTATGCAGCAGCACGGCCAGATCGCTCGGGTTCTGTGGCAGCTGAGGCGGACGAGGCTGAGGGGTGTTTACGGGCAGGCAGTCTGTGGCGTCCTCCTCGGTCGGGGCGGTCCCTGGTTGGGGACGGTTCGCTGGGTCAGGGCCGGGCAGGGGGGTCATGGCAGGAGAGGAAGGGAGATCGGCGTAGGGTGGAGAAGGTAGGCTGTGAGGGTGATAGGTGGTGGAGAAGGTGGGTGGGTCGGACGGGAGCGTGGAATGAAGGTTGCAGGCACGAAAGCAAAAGGACGACAAGAACGACAGCCCCTGACGCCAGGCGGGCGACGCACCCGCCGCTGACGCGCGCGGAAGCGAAAGCATGTGTACGCGATCGGAGACGGATCGAAAAAGAAGACGAAGCATGGGGTATCAAAGAGTCGTGGCGAGGAAAGACAAAGCTATAGACAGGTCGTAAGTCGTGAAGAGATCGGCCTAGGCGTGCTGGGCATGAGGCGGAGGCTGATGGAAGTAGAGCGCGGAGGACGACGATGGAGGAAACAGCTGCTGGTCAGGGTGCATGTGGTGACGAGGAGGTGACCGTGAGTCTTGCTCGGGAAACACTGGCGACCACGAAGAAGAGACTTTGTCAGCGGCTGGAAGAGACGACCAAAGGCAGACGTGCTTCGACTCACCTTCGGAACTCGCATCACTCGTCGCCGAACTCTCTCGCCTCATCCTCTTCTCGCCCGTCAGTCCCAGCCGGTCCTCCAGAGATCCTACACCTCTCACAGGTCCACCAGACTGTCGAGCCGACGACCCGGACGGGCCTCCATATGGGTGGGCGTGGTTGTGCGCGGAGTGATTAGGGTGATGGTGCTGAGGTTGTTCAGGCGCGAGCAGACTCGCTCGGGGGTGCTTGAGCTTGGCCTGGTGGATCTCAGTGTGGACTCGCTCGTGCTTCTTGAGATCTTGAGGTCGCTTGAATGTCTTAAGGCATACCTGCGGGAGGAAGGAACAGGCACCGAGAGAGGCACGCTCGGTGTAAGCTTGGCAAGACGAGAGAACGCTCGGCGGGCGGAGACGCGACGCTGTGACCTTCCAAGTCACAATCCGTCAAGAGAGAGTGATGAAGACGTACCTCGCAGACATGCGGCTTCAGCGGAGTATGGACTGCAGGTAAAACGGAAGTCGAAGCGCAAGGTCAGCATGGGCGGACGCGTCCGACACGCGCGGGTCCGACATGCTCACTTCGGATGTGCGACGTGATGTGGTCCCTCTTGGTGTACGTCTTCTCGCATCCCTTCCAAGCGCACTTGAGGTTCAGGTTCCCCGTCGACTTGCGGCCGACGTGACTGCAGAGTCGAACCGAGGGCGAGGGCGAGGGCGAGGGCGAAAGAAAGAACGCAGCAAGAAGAGGACGGGTCAGCGTGACTGACAAACGCGTCACGAATGTTGAGCAAGGGGAAGCAAGAAGCCGACACTGACTCTTCTGTGATGTGTGCGTAAAGTGCGCTCGGATCTGTCGCGTACTTGTCGCAGCCCGCCCACAAGCAGCGGTGGATCTCGCCTGCGGGCAGCTGCTCGTCTGACGCCTGCCTCTCGGGCTGTGGAGGCGGCTGGTACGTTGGTTGGGGCAGATACGATGGCTGAGGTTGTTGCGGCTGGGGTAGAGGGTGGGTCGGGTAGGCAGGGTACGAGAAGGAGGACGAGGACGCGGAGGACGTGGCTTGATTCGAGGCTGCGAGATCGGCAGAGTGCGGGCGATGGGCGTGAGCGTGCGCGTCCGGGTGCTGGAGGTAGTGTCCGCCGAACGACGAGCTTGAAGGGTACGAGGCGACGTTCATATCTCTGGCTACTTGTGTGCTGCCGTCGTGCTGGTGTCGTGGTTGGTGGGCGGTGTGACTGTGAGGTCGAGGGACATGCCCTTGAGCGTCCGTTGAGCTTGGCGTTCGGGCGTCAGTGCAGACTTGGCACGACAAGGAACCACCACGCCACCCACTCCTGCTACTTTGTCACTTGGTACAGAAGTGAGAACTGGCTCGGCCATTGTCCCAAGGATGAGAGAGGGGTGGCAGATCAGCTCAATCCGCAGAAGGACTCGGGAAGCGGCGGCCACTGGAAGGAACGTCAAGCTCACCCCGAGCTCATATCTTCATTTCGGATCTTGAATCACGTCGTCCCACCTGAGCAGAGCATTCCGTATTGAGGAAGTCCGAGTGGTTCGTTTCATACGCGTCAGCTGAATCGAGGCTGGCAGGACGGTCGTGGCTTGAGGTGTGATCAAGGAGACGTCTCAAACGCTCGCTCGCTGGGCTGGGAAGTTCAGACCCGACTTGCAGAAAAAGTCGTCTGATTTCTGCAGGCATACGAGATGGAATCATAGTGACATCGTAAAGGGAAGCTGCTAGATGAAAGGAAAACCGGAAGCTAGAATTACGAAAGCGAAAGGAGAGAAGGAAACGTCCACGAGGAAAGGGAAGAAAGGGAAGAATGACGCAAAGAACACGACACGCGGAAAGTAGGGCTACAAGCGGGAAACAATCAAGGGACGAAAGGAGAAATCTAGCGAAGAGGATACAACAGGCAGAGACAGCGACTACAAGAGGCAAGACACAGGACGCATCTCCACTCAAGCAGTCACCCCCTCGCCACCGATCCTCACCAACTCCGGCTCCTCCGCCTTGACCTCCACCATCGCCGCCCTCTCCCTCTCCGCGACCGTCTTCCTCCACTTTGCGTTGACAGCGAGCAAGAGCGCCTTGATCAACTCGACGTGCCTCTCTGCCTCCTTGACCTTTGTCTCCCTCTCGGAAGCCGTCGAGGACGGCACAGGCTTGCCGAGTCCAGTGAGGCCGTCGACGCCCTTGGCGAGCTCGTCCGCGGTCGTGGGTCGAGACAGGTTCGGGTAGAGCGACGAGATGGGAGGCAGCGTCGTCCCGGTCGAGTGCGAGTGCGAGTGCGCGGTCGGTGTCGTCGGTCGCGAGGTGGTGTGCGAGTGAGCAGACGAAGGCGAGGAGGGAGTGGGCGACTGTGAGCCAGAGTGTGTGGAGGAGGATCGGAAGTGGTTGGACGAGATCGAGGGCAGCTTGAGATCCGGGTCGGACGGGGACGTCATCGCCGTAGATGGAAGGGGTGGCGACGACGAGAGCTTGTCGGACGAGTCGGACGAGGTGGATGATGAGCGGTGGACACCCACCATGGCCACGTCGGAAGGGGACGGGAGCATGTCCTCGTCGTCCTCCTCGGGCACACCAAGCAGTCCTCGATGAGCGATGGGCGTCTGCTCCAACTCGTCCTCCTCCTCCTCGACATCTCCCGATCCTCGCTCGTTCGACTCCCTCGGTGCGGCCGTGCTGAGAGGCTCCATCATCCTGTACGTGTTGGTCATCAAGTTGACCGGCGCAAGACCTGTCTGGACCGTCGGACCGCGCGACTTGGCGAGCGAGTCAAACGACGTCGAAAACTGCGGGCTCCCGTGCGTGTACGATCCGTTCCGGCCGTACGCAGGCGCGCCGTGGAGGGACTCGTGGTCCGACTGCGAGTGCTCGCTGAAGTTGAACACCTCGGACGACGAGGACGAGTAGTGCGACGAGGACGCGTGCGAGTTGGCAGGCGAGGGCGCAGACGAGTCGACCGCAGACGTCGGCGTCGGCAGCTGAGGTCCAGGTCCGGAGAAGAGGGTCTGCATGCCGAGAGTGCCGACGCTGATCGGGGCAGGGTTGGTGAGCGACTGCGATCGTCCGCCGGGAAGCTGGGCGATGGGTCGGTTGCCGGCGAGCGACGAGATGGCCGGAGATCCGTACGACGAGGACGCGCTCGGAGCGGGCGCCGAGGTTCGTCGGTTCGACTGCTGGTTCCGCGCAAACGCGTTCGGGTCGAGCAGGTTTGGGTAGAGCTGTCCGTTCTGGGTGTAGTTGTAGTTGTGTCCTCCGTTGGCGATCCGCTGCTGCTGGGCGAGCTGCTCCTGGAGGTCCCGGATCTGCTGTTGCTGTTGCTGCTGGAGCGCAAGCTGCTGCTGGAGCTGGATGTTGCTGAACAGGACGTTCGGGTCCAATCCAGGCATGCCAGAGAGGCCCATCTGGGCGAGCACGTTGGCGTCAAACATCGGAGGCGGGTTCGACATCTGCTGCGGCTGCTGCTCTCCGCTCGGCGATCCTCCCCGGAGGTTGTTCTGCTGGGCGGTCGCACCCATCAGCAGGTTGAACAGGAACGAGTTGGCCTGGGCGACGTCGGTCTCGTTCTGGAAGTCGGGTCCGGCGGCGTTGAACTGGTCGAGGAAGTTGGGCTGGCCCATGTTCGGGAACGTAGGCAGGCTCGCCGACGACGGCTGCTGAGGAATGAACTGCTGGGGGATGGGTGCCGGGACGTGGTTGGGGCTGACACCTCCAGAGCCGACGGTGGCGAGGCCGCGGGTCATCTCCTCAAGTCGGCGGGCCATGTCTGCGGAGATCAAGAAAGAGGGAGTCAGTGATAGGATGCGATCGATAGTTTCGCGAGGGAAGAGTGGACTGACCAGGGTCGTAGGTGGGCTCGACCTTTCGCTTCTTGACCTCGTCAAAGAAGCCTCCGAGGTCGTACCCTCGCTTCTGTCCCGTCTGCGCTCCGTCCCACTGCTGCTGCTGCTGACCGCCGTATTGGTTCGGGTGGTGCATCTGCGGCTGATTCGGGTACCCTCCCGCTCCGGCGAGGCTGTACATGTTGTTCTGCATGTTGAAGCTGTTGTTGCCGAGGAGGGGCAGGTGCGGGTTGAACGCGCCGTGATTCAACTGCGGGTACGGCAGGAAGTGCTCGGGCGGAGGCGTCGTCAGAGGGTCCGAGTTGGTCGAGAACGAGTGAGGAGAGAGCGAGACCGAGTGGGGAGAAGCGTAGTCTATAACAGAGTGAGGGAGAGACGAGTCAGCCACAAGTGAGCAAAGGGTCGGGCGCGGCGAGCGGAACGCACCTGGAGAGCCTCCCTCGCGGCCATCTCGGCTACCGGCCGAACTCGAGAAGCTTGCCCGCTGTCCCTGTCCCTTGGGGACCGACAGTCCGGGTGCCTTGGGAGCTGTCCCGGTGAGGACGCGGTGGGCGAACTCTGGGTCCCCCGAGACGGCTGCCTTTGAGTGCTTGTGGGCAGAGTGGTGCTCCTGCGTGTGGATCCGCTCGTGCTTCTTGAGATCCTGAGGTCGCTTAAACGTCTTGCTGCACACGGGACATCCATGAGGCTTGAGCGGAGTGTGGACTGCAAGATGGAAAGAAAGGCGAGGTCAGCACGCAGAAGGAGGGATGCGCCGGGCCAGGCCTCAAATAGCCAAGCTTGTTCCGGCTCGAGCTCGCCTGTCGCAGGGTGGAGGGCTGACTGACCTCGCAGATGGGACGTAATGTGGTCCCTCTTCGCGCACGATATCTCGCACCCTTTCCAGTGGCACGTCAGACACAGGTTCTGAGTCGACTTGCGGCCGATGTGGCTGAGCGAGGCGAAGGAGGAGGAGGACGAAGGCGAGAGATCGAAGAGGGAGGAGCCGCAGGTGCGAGGTCGCAGTCGGACAAAGGGAGGACACGTCAAGGACCAGGCAGAGCGATGATCCGACCAGAAAAGGCGCAAGGGCGCAAGACGAGCAGATGGACCAGCCAAGCGCACAGAAAAGAAGGAGAGAAGGGAGGGGAGGAGAAGGGAGAGTCAGCGGCCGAGAGTCACGTAACCGACAGGTCTCGTCACTCACTCGTTGCAGAGGTGCTGATAGAGCACTTCAGGATCAGTGGCTACTTTGCTGCATCCGTCCCACTGACACGGATAGTACTCTGGCATCGCCGGAGCAGCGTAGTCTGCTCCGAGAAGTTGGCTGGGATGGGGGGGTTGGGCGAGTTGGGTCGAGTTCATGGCGGGTGAACGCAAGGCGAACAAGGGTCGAAGCGAGTGGAGAGGATAGCCGAGGCGGTTTGCTTATAGCAGAGGGGACGAAGCGGCGAAGAGGGACGGAGGGAGAAGGGGAAGGGCCGAAGGAGAGGACAGGAAGAGGGAGTGGGTGGTCGAAGCTCGCGAGAGCGGCGCCGGATGGGTGGGTGTCTGGGTTGGCGTCTGCGAGTGCAGAAAAGAGAGAGGGAAGAGAGGAAGGGAGGGCCGATATGAAGGCGGAGGGCGGGGGGTAGGTGGGTGGTGTGCTGGTGGTTTGGGTTCAGAAGGACGAGGAGGAGGAGTGGGCTCCCTTGGCGCGCTTGGCCTTGGCTCCTTGGCTCATCCGACGGGTCGCCCCGCACTGGCCGCCGCGCTCGCCTCCTCCTCTCGGAATCTCCCAACGCGCCCAGCACACGCACAGAGCCCGAGCAAAGACGACAACGTCAAGAAACGCAAGCAGGAGCAAAAGCGCGCAGCAAGGACCCGATCTCGCAAGAAAACGCATCGCCAGACGCAGCATCGTTGCCCTCGATGTCTTTCTCTCTCGTCGGTTTCGGGCCTTGTTGGCTGTGGTCGTACGCAAAAAGGAAGGAGATCATACATCGAGAACAACCTACATCCGACACTCAAAGCTCGAGCTCAAAGCTCAAAGCTTCGCGTCCTGTCCCCTGAACCTGGCCAGCTTCGTCCTCCTCGTCGGTCCATCGTGCTCGACCTGTCCAAGCGAAGAGGCAGCGTCAGCATCCGTCTCAAGCAAATCAGGCAGAACCAAGACTCACCCTCGAAGGCGTCGACCTCGGATCCGCGTCCGCCTTGTCCGATCTGCTCTCCAGCGGGACGTAATCTCGCTCCCCTTCGCCAGTGTAGATCTGACGCGGTCGCCTGTCGTGCGTCGTCAAAGCGAGAGAAGCTCGGAGCTGTCAGCAGGGGAGAGATGATCAAGTTAGGGTCGGGCGGACGGCGTACTGACCAGATCTTGAGCCCTCCCTTCTGGAGCATCATCTGCCTCCAGTGCGCGAGCCAGCCGACCACTCGCGGGACCGCAAACAGGACGGGGAAGAAGTCGGTCGGGAAGCCCATCGCTCGATAGATGAGTCCGGACCAGAAGTCGACGTTCGGGTCTGGCGGCGGAGCAGGGTGGATAATCAAGCGTCAGATCAATGTTCAGCGACGGGTAAGAATAAGACAAACATACACAGCTTGCGGGACTTGAAGAAGTCTGGCGGCGGAGCAGGTGGATGGTTAAGCGTCAGATCAATGTTCAGCGACGGGTCAGACTAAGAAAAACATACCATCTGCAAGCGCTGCGTCATGCAAAGCGATGGCGACGTCGAGAAGCTTGTCGCGTCCGGTGGCGAGGAAGACCTCCTCGGCCGTCTTTCGGATGCTAAAGCGGGAAGACAAGAGTCAGATAGTCAGCATCTGACGACAGAATAAAGGAGGGACATCGTAGCAGACTCACATGAACGATCTCGGGTCAAAGTTGCGGTACACTCGGTGACCGAAGCCCGACAGGACGACCTCCTTGCGCTTGACCTTCTCGATGAACGCCGGGACGTTCTTTGGCTCCCCGATTTCGATCAGCATACGAATGACAGCCTCGTTAGCACCACCGTGTAAACCGCCATATCTTGAATTTGTTAACAATTGAGTATCAAACGAGCATCAGCAGGTACACAGAGCCACCTAGAAGACCAAAGCATGCCAAATCGCACAGGGACGTACAAGCTTGCACACGCGGCACTGTCACAGGTGAAAGCGAATCGAGCATCAACGAGTCAGTGAGACAGCGCCGGGACAGCAGGCAGCAGGCAGTCAGCGGCGCGACTCACGAGACAACCGAGTAAGGGTCCACCCCGGACGATCCGACCTGAAGCGCACTGGCTGCACTGGCGTTCATCTCGTGGTCGGCGTGAAGGATGAACAGCACGTCGAGCGCCTTGGCGAGGACAGGCGAGGGCTTGTAGTCTCGCTCGTTGAGGTAGTCGATCTGGTACAGGAAGCTTTCGGCATAGCCGAGCCCGACGGGTGGACGGTTGAAAGGACGGCCTTGTCGGATTCGATAGGCCATGCTGCAGGTCAGAGACCAAGATCAAGTCAGTCGCGTCGAGAGAGACAGTCGCAAGAGAACAACTCACGCAGCGAGAGTTGGCGCCTTTCCGATGAGTCTGCGAGGTGCACATTCGGAAGAGTCAGTAGCAATTCTCTTCCGGACCATGAAGCATTCTACACTGACCGGAAGATCTGCTTGTCCATGACTTGAAGCGATTCAGGCGATCCGGACGAGTACAGCTTGACGCCGTGCAGACTTGGGTTCGCCTCCGAGTGGAACGATCCGAGAGCGGCAAAGGCAGAGGTGAGAATCGCCATCGGGTGGGCGTCGCTGAGATGAGATGAAGCAGAACCGAACGTCAGCACTGTTACTGGTCGGACGCACGCATGGCAACGCGCAGACGTGGACTAACTATCTGAACGCGCTCATGAAGCCCTCAATGTCGACATGGACGTAGGAGTGGTGCAAGACTTCCTTCTCAAAGTACGTCTTCTGGGCTTTGTTGGGCTGCAGAGACGCAAGACGAGCGGTCGCGGTCAGCTTGATCTGTCACTTGAAGCTCACTTGCTCCGGGCCGGCCTCGTCATCTGCCCGCGCTGGCGACTCACCAGGTTGCCATAGATGAGAAGGTAGGCACATTCGAGGAATGAGCTGTTCTGCGCGAGTTGCTCGATAGGATAGCCTCGGTATCGCAGGACTGCAAACAATCGTCGCACGCACGGAAAGGAGCAGGCAAGCGTCAGCTCGCGGGTGAGCTCGACCATCTCCCCGTTGCCTGCCCTCTTGCCTCAACTCGGGTCTGCGGACGCGGACTTACTTCCTGCCTCTCCGTCGATGAAGGTGATGTCCGACTTGATGACAGCCGTGTTCTGCGCGAGTCAGAGAGGGGTGTCAATCGAGTGCTAGGCGGATAGTCAGGGGATGACCGTGCACGGTCGAGCTGATCGCTTACCTGGTACCCTGGATCAAACACCCGTACTCCCCTGCCCTCCTCGTCCTCTTGTCGACCACGAGCCTGCTCCTTGGAGAGGGTGAGCTCATTGAGGGAGGTCGCAGGGATCGAGTTGTTGGTGATGCTGCGAGCGACAGGTGGTGGTGAGCTCGGACTCTCCGGGGCAACGACGAGCTCACCGAGCACTCACGGAACTTCGAGGATCTTGCCAGTCCTGTTGTCGGTGATGGTAAGTGAAGACGCCGTTGGAGGCGGGTGGAAGGTCACGGGCTTGCCCATGGTGAAGAACTGAAGATGATGGGTGGTGTGCGAGAGGGTGAGAGGCAGGGGGAGCGCGCTGATGAGCCTCCGGTCCAGGTGGGCGCGAGTTGCCGGTGGGGTCGATGTGGGGTAACAGAAGCGACTACTCAGGAGATGCACAAGAAGAGAAGTGATAGTTGCTGACTGTTTAGCAGATAGCAGCGAGAAGCAGCCGCCAACAATGGAAGCATCGGGCAATGTCGGAGGCGGGCACGTGAGTCGCCATAAACTCCGATCTATCGGATGTTGTAATACGGCTCGTCATGACCTTGCATGGCCGTCAACCCAAGGACCAGACTAGGACGGCCTTCGTGATGCTGTCTCCCAAGTCTGATCGACAGTGAGATTGACGGACATGAGATCCCGCCTACTCGTCGTCCTCCATCTCACCCTCATCCTCGTCCTCTCCCTCCATCTCGTCTTCGCTCATTCCCTCCTCTCCGCTGAAGTCCTCGTCGTCCTCCTCCTCCTCACTGTCCTCCTCCTCGTCGTCATCCTCGCTGTCGCTCTGGACTCCTCCCCACTCCTCCTCGTCTCCCTCGATGTCCTCCTCGTCGACACCCTCGACGCCTCGCTCTCCCTCGGCCATGGTCACACACGTCAGACGGGTGCCCTTGGTGTCGTACTGGCCCTGAGGAAGCTGCACGGGGACAGCGAGCGTCGCGGCGGCGGACGGGTTGGGGTTGGACTCGGACGTTTGAGGGGAGGCGGTGGCGGGAGTAGGAGGAAGGAGGGTGAGGTCGTAGAGGTTGACGAATCCGTCCGAACTGATACTTGAGATCAAAGGGTACAGGGGCGAGATAGACTTGACGCTAGAGAGAAAAGAGGACGGGTCAGCTCCAAGCGTACCCGCGAGTGATCTGAGACTCGAGTACGAACCGGTTGGTGTGCCCTCCAAGCCGGACAATCTCTGTCCATCCCTCCTCCTTGACTCCGAGGTCTCCCATCCTGCCTCCGACACGCTCCCAGACTCGAGTGAAGCCGTCCTCGACGGCGGCAAAGATCATCTCTCGCGGCTCGCCTCCCTCGGTCGCGGACGGGATCTCGAGGAAGTGGAAGTCGTGGAACCGCTTGGCGTTGGTGAGAGTAAGGATGGGCGACATGTCCTTGGTGTACAAGTCGATCGTCGTCGTCGACAGGATGGCAAAAGACTGTCCGGACGGCGAGAAGCGGACACACTCGCCCTCTGCAGATGAGACAATGGAGATGCCAGGTCAGCACGCGAGATCCCTGCTGCACACGAGTGCTTCCTACTCGACAACATCAATGTCACTCACCCTTTCCGAGCTTTACGGATCCTCCAGCCTTCCCCCTCATGAGGTCCCACATCCTCAGCGTGCGGTCCTTTCCGGCGGTGAGCGCGAGCTTGCCGGTCGGGTGGACGGCGATCGAGTTGATGCGTCCGGTGTGGCCCTTGAACGAGCGGAGCATCGTCCAGTCACGCGTGCGGAACAGCGAGAGCGTCGCGTCGTCCGAGGCGGTGAGCAGGTGGGTTCGAGTCGGGAACAGAAGCGAGGTGATGGAACCTGGAAACGCAGATGAACCACACGCCGCCGCAAGATCATTTGAAAAGGTCAGCATTGTCACATCCCAGGCATGCTGACAGCTTGGGAGCGATCAGGGAACCAGGCGACGGGACTGACCAGAGTGCTGGATGAGTCCTCCGACCTCCTTCCTCCGCCTGAGGTCCCAGATCTTGACGACCTCGTCCGTCGATCCGGTCGCGAGCCACTTTCCACCCTCGCTGGCCGCGACAGCCTTGACGCAAGCCTGGTGGGCGGGGAAGATGAAGATTGGCTTGATCGTGTAGTCGCGCTCGGCGACGGGCGTCGAAGGGAGAGGGTACGTTCCCGACAGTCCGTACAGCAGCTTCTCGTACGATCCGGTGATGATCTGGAACGTCTTGGGAGGGAGCTGGGTGCGAGGGGCCTTGGGCACAGAGGATGTCGAAGAGGCGGCTGCCTTGGAGGTGGACGGCTGGTCGTCGGCAAAGGCGAGCTTCTTTGGTGCAGGGGCAGCCTTGGACGTCGATGGCTCTGCCTTGGGAGTGGCTGCTGCTCCGAGTGCCTTCTGGGCCTTCTTCTCTGCTGCCTCTGCCTTGAGTCGCTCAATCTCCCTCTTCTTGAGCGGTCGTCCGTTGGTCTCGCCGGCCTTGTCCTTCTTGTCCTCCTTTGCCTTTCCCTTGTCGGGTCCTCCTCCGGTAGCCTGCGTCTTCTTGCCACCCTTGGCAGGTGCTGCGTCGTCGTACTCTACGTCGACCCTCGCCTTCTTGACGGGAGGAGGCTTGTACTTTAGCTGCTTCTTTGACGGAGCAGGTCGCTTGGACCCGGGCGCGTACGTAGGCTTCGCTCCTCCGCCCGAGGGCTTGGGCTTGGATGACGACGAAGACGAGGGAGGGGCCTTTCGCTTGGGAGCCATCGTGAGGGTGAGATGAGGGGGCGGTGGGTTGGTGGAGTGTGTGTTGAGGGTCGACCAGGCGGGGCGAGGGGGAGGGTGAGCTCGAGATTCTGTCGACCGCCACAATCGAGGCTGTACAAACAGGCCGAGCTCACGCCCTCTCTGCCTCTCGCCTCTGAGTGTTCCGCACCCATCATCACATCTAACGCACAAACTCACCGGTGGGCATCCAAAGTAGCTGCTCGCTCCAGATCCTCTGCCTCTCTGCATCAACACCGTCCGCCATGTCTCCCCCGCCTTCGCCCGCCTCGACGTCGTCCCCGATCGCGCTCGTCACCGGCGGGCACAGCGGCATCGGCCTGTACGCGTCCATCCACCTCGCAATCAACGGCTTCCACGTCCTCATCGCCTCAAGGTCCGCCTCCAAGGTGGCCGAAGCCATCAGCCAGGCCGAGAAGGACCATCCCGAGCTCGCCAACCAAGGCAGGCTCACCCACGTCCAGCTCGACCTCACAGACCTCCAGAGCGTACGAGCATGCGCAGCAGAGGTAGACAAGAAGTACGCAAGGCTGGATGTGCTGAGTGCGTACATGTTCACGCCAGAGTTGTCTAGGTCAGGCTGAAGGAGGCAAGGGGAGCGTGCATGACCTGTGGGCTGACCTCTCCCGCCGCGCTCGCTCCTGTCCGAACCAGTCAACAACGCCTGCCTGCACGGAGGAGGGACGCCCTACGTGATCCTCCCCAACGGGATCGAGCAGATGATCTGCACAAACTTCATCGGACCGGCCCTGCTCACGAAGCTCTTCCTGCCGCTGCTGGACCAGACGGCCAAGCAGGGCGGAGACGTCCGCATCCTCAACGTAAGATCACAACCCATCCCTTTTCACTCATCAAGGCGGTCTTTCCCGCTCAGTCGTATCTCTGGGTCTACATGAGTGGAGATGTCAAAGCTGATGACCCTCTTGCCTTTTTTTGCTGGCTCGCTTTCGACCGACTGCAGGTCACCTCCGACCAACACACCGCCGCACCCAAGAACCTCACCTTCGCGTCCCTCGACGACTTCAATCGACCCTACTCCAAGAACCCCTCGGGCATGTCAGGCTGTCGGACACGCTATGGTGCGTCTTCCTTTTCCGATCCGTCCATCTCACCAACATCGCCAACCGCTCGACTCACCCCTTTCCCCTCGCATCCTTCTTTTTCTCTCTTTCTCTACATAGGAACATCCAAACTCCTCCTTAACCTCCTCACCCATCATCTCCACACCGTCCTCCTCCCTCCTCTCAACCTCTCTTCCCCCGATTCCAAACCCATCATCGCCCTCTCCCTCGACCCAGGATGGACCGTCACCCCTTCCTCCCTCTCGACAGTCCCGCCGTTCTTTGCGCCTTTGCTCAAGATGTTCCTCTCACCTTTGGAAAAAGGTGGCGAGGTGTTGGTTTGGGGCGCGACGAGCGAGGAGGCGCAGGCGGAGGAGAGGGTGGGGAAGATGGTTGGTAGGGAGGGGAAGGTGACGAAGGGGGCGAGGGGGTTCGATGGGAGTGAGGGAGGGAAGGGGTTGTGGAAGGCGGTGGAGGGAGTTTGGAAGGGACGGTAGCGGGAGGGTTGGGCTGGATGGGGAGGGGTGTGGGGAGATGGGAGGAAGAGGGGAGGAAGGGTCATGCTAGAGTGTGTGTGCAAGAGAGAACAAAGAAGGAAGGTATCTATGGCGATACAGTGATTGGGTCAACGAGTGAGGCTAAGCAGGAGGATTTGCGTGCTTGAGAAGAAACGAGAAGTGCGAGTGTGGGGGAGCATAAGCAAGGGTTGGGAGCGATGGTACGAAAAAGCAACGGAATGTCCAGAGAGAAAGAAGTCCATGTTGTAAGCAAAGGGCGGAAAGATCGGCCAGCGTCCCTTCAACCAAGGATACCCAAGATGACCAGCGCAGAGACGATGACCACGAACCCGAACGGGATCTTCGCCGCCTCGAGCGCCTCGGACAGGGACTCGACCGTCGAGCCATCATCGTTCGTTGACCCTCCGCCCGTTGTAGAGCCGCCACCAGTTGAGCTGGAGTTGGTGCTGGTGCTGGTGCCAGCGAGGTAGGGTGCGATGGTGTTTGTCGGGGCGGAGACTCCGTTGAGCGTGGCAGCGAGCTTGAAGACGTCGCCCGAGGAGGAGGTGTAGAAGTCTACGAGCATGAAGCTGGGATGTGAGATCGTGTTAGTTGACTTTGCGGAGTGCGGTCAAAAACTCCGCGAGGACTGACTTGGGATAGCGACCCCAAACGGCAGCACAAGTCTCCGCCCCGACGCCAAGCGACCCGACTCCCGTCAGACCGTTTGTCTGGACGATAACGGCCTTGTCCGGGATAACGATGGCACTATTGGAACTGGCGGAGATGTCTTTATAGTGGTTAGTTGTCATCAATTGTGTTGCTGTGTCTCCTTTTGTGCGGTTGACGGTGCAGGGGAAGTCGGTGGTTACGGCGTTGAACGCGTCTGTAAAGGCAAGCACGAACGATAAGCGTCGCTTGCGGAGGACAAGGCCAGTACCAGAAGATCTCAAACGAACCTTCGAACATGTTTGTGAACTCTGTGGCGTACGTGGACCGAAGCGGGACAACGAAACATGGTGATGGAGAGGGCGAAGTCAGTCCATGATGGCAAGAGCTCAGCAGGGAGAGGGCTCACTGACCGTCGATGATGTAAGACGTAGTTGTGATGTCGGCGTTGTGGTCCATGAAAGTGACGACCCGCTTGCCGCTATCGATCATCTCCCCGAGCGTGGGCCAGTCTGCGAGGGCGGTCGTCGAGCGAGTGGGCGAGTACGAGATCGTGTCCAGCTGCGCCTTCTGGAACGCAGCTCCCATCGTTGCGGCATCTACACCGTCCGAGTTGACAATCAGGATCGAGACGACCTCTGTTGGGTTGGCGACGGCCCAGGTGTAGACGCTCGTGAGGTAGTCGGAGAAGAGGCCGCCGTCGTACAGAAGCTGCGAACAGATGTTCAAGGGGAGGCGTCAGAGAGGGGCGAGAGCAGTGTGACATGACACATTGAAGGCGACGACTCACACAAGATCTGCAGAAGATGAGGTGGCGACGTAGACCTGTCAGCACAGGGAGCGAAAACACACTTCACGAAGTTCGTCGTTATTTACTCACGAGTGACATAGCCGAACTTGATTCGACTCCTTGTGTGCTTGCACCTGCAGCATCCGGATCCCATCGGTCTGGTGGGAGCGAGAGAAAGATCGAAATCTGGTCAGCATCGATTTCATCGGATCTTCCGTAGCGCTAGACGAAGATAGAACCGGCACGCACGAGTTGTTGGGTGACATTTTGGTCCTGGTTGGCAGCGATGTTGGTCGTGCCCACAGCATCTACAGAGAGAAGAGAGAAGTGAGAGTTAGTCAGAGGCAAACAGTCTGGGAAGAGATGACTTCGGCTTGGCTGAGGGTGAGCTCGGTCGCCCTTTCTCTGTGTGACGCCGGTCTCGTTACCCTTGGCTCTCCCTGCTCAGATATGGTGACAATGTCGTGTCACATCGAGATGCCACCAACGAGACCGCAAACGCTCGATGCCGGCCCTGGCACTTGGAAGCGAAGGGCGACGACGTGGTCGCCTCGGTCGGTCGGGCGACCCCCCGCTCCTCTCCTTGCCCCTGGTCCACAGATCGGTGAAGCGAGTGAGGGAAGCACTCACATGAGTCGTGCGCTCCGATAAAGGTCACGTTCCCGTAGCTCTTGTCGCAAAGCTCGGCGTGTCCGTTACAGACTGAGAAGAGCCGAGTCAAGCGACGACGTGGGAAAGCGTCAGCTCCGGACCAGCGGCGGAGAGCGGATGAGGGGAGACGACGACGGACCTGTCGCCCTCCGAGAATGGGAGCTCCTCTTGACCATCGTCCGAGACGACGCAAGGGAAGGGAGAGCCAGAAGAAGAAGCGGGAGGACGGAAGGGATCAACATGATGATTGGTGGGCGGGAGAGGGCGAGGGAGCCAAGTCGGAAGGCGAGGTGCGAGCTTGAAAGGGAGAGGGGGGAGGCCGACAAAGAAGAGGTCGAGCTGACGCGGCGAGAGAAGAGACTGTCAAAGTCTGCTGGTCAGGAGAGCGGGATCTGGTAGTAGTATCGAGAGCCTTGGTATCGAGCTGGGTCGGTGTTTGAGCTGGACAGAGAAACCGGAGGGAGGACGACCACAGCCTGGGGTGAGCTCGCAGTTCTCGCGGGGTCGTCCGCAGGGGGTGACTGACAGACTATCAGACTCCCCTGACCCTCGACACTGTCGTAGAGCTGAACAGCAAGCGATAACAGGACAGGAGCGTAATCAGCAAGGCCAAAGATCTAGCCGAACAGAGCTATGATGGACCCGAGTCCGGCAAAAGAGCTGTCTCTGCCTGGACCCCGGACAGCAGACCTCGCGCCGAGTGATTCATTTTTTGTGTCATGTTCTTGCTGTTGGCTCTATGAATCTGTCGAGCTAGACTCTCTGCGCTCCTGGTGACCAAGTCAGTCGTATGCGGAAAAAGTGTCTCGCTTGCTACATACGTCCGTCGTGGATGGAAAGCAGTCACGCCCCCGCGCTGAGCTCGCTCCTCCTCCTCAAACAACACCCTCCGTCTCTCGTCCCAGCAACTCCCTTCCTTCCGTCCTCGAGCTCGCCAGCGCTCCTCTGACCATGTCGATGGTTATCCTGGATCTCGCGCATCTTCTTCAGTCCAAGACGGAGGAGGATGCTCCCCTCCGGCGACAGTTGACGTTGATCTCGCACGCGGTCGCAAAGAGCAAGAAGGCCGTCGTCGTCTCGGGTGCCGGAATCAGCTGCAGTTGCGGAATACCCGTAAGTAACACTCTCATTCAATAGCAGAGACTCTTCAGAGTACTGGGAAGCTGTATGCGAAGGGACAGGAGGTGGATGGGGAGGGTGGCTCGGCGCGAGAGGAAGGGAGGTCAGGACGGGAGGAGACGAGGTCACCCCCCGGCCGTCCGAGCTCATCCTTCGTCCGCGAGGCTTGGTGCAATGTCTCTCTTCGACCACTGGTTGCTCTATGCTGTAATCGTGCAGTAGGTAGCTTCGTGGGTCCCTGTGTCAACGGATGGTGGCAGGCGAGGCTGTCTGTCGAGGTGTGCCGTCAATGGCCTTGGAGCTTCCCTCGCTCAGAGATGGCTTGCAGCCTGCTGTCCCTGCCTACACACGCCCGGGCGCCTATCAACCTATGCCAGAATGACCCGACGAGTCCTAAAGCTGCCTTGCACGCGTGTGATCGTCCCGAGGTCGTCTGGCGGTCTGCGCGGTCTCAGGAACTTGTGGCGTCCAACCCGCCAGGGACCGACGACTTCCCTCCCTCCTGGTCTCGATTGCAACGCGTCCTCACGCGTCAACGACGCGTTTCAGACTCGTGACTGATCCTTTGATATCTTGTGCTCCTTTGTGTACGCGTTCTTCAGGACTTTCGCTCTTCTGATGGGCTGTACAACCTTGTCAAGGCTCGATACCCGACGGCGTTCGTGACGGGCAAGGACCTGTTCTCGTCGTCCCTCTTCCGCTCGCCAGAGTCGACCTCGCTCTTCTACTCGTTCATCGCAGAGCTCAAGCTCGCAGCCTCGGCAGCCCAACCGTCGCCGACGCACTGGTTCATCAAGAAGCTCGACGACAAAGGAAAGCTCATGCGGTCCTACACCCAAAACATTGACGGCATGGAGAAGCGCGTAGGAGTCCGATGCAGCAGCACACCCGACTGGGAGGTTGCGTCAGTAGCAGCCGAGGCAAGCTCGAGGGAGTCGTCGCCAGGAGTCGCGGGACCGTCGTCCCAGGCGTCGACAAGCTCGTCCGCTCGGCAACCACTCTCGTCCCAGGCCTCGTTCGCGTCGCAAGCAACCTCGTTCCCTTCGTCATCGCAAGCATCGTCCTCGCCCACCCCTCGACGATCGTCCTCGGTCATCTCGTCGTCGTCTTCGTCTGGTGGTGTGACGATGGACAAGAAGCTCACAAAGAACATACAGCTCCACGGCGACATCCATCGCGTCCGCTGCAAGGTCTGCTCGGCATCGTACGACTTCACCGACGAGTACGTCGAGATCTTCAGGGAGGGAGACGCACCAGACTGCCCGGCTTGCGAGATGAGAGGTCAGTCGCCGATCCATTTCTTCGTCGGCCTCGGGAGATCCGCTCTCAGAACGACCAGACCTGACTTGGACCGCATCTATTCGCATATCCAGCCCAAGACCGGCAGATCCAGTCAAAGAGGCCTCTGGCCGCCGGTGTTCTACGCCCTGCGATCGTTCTGTACGATGAGGTTCGTCAGCAGTCCTCTGCAGGCCCGGGCGACACTACCGCTGAACTAATGCGCCTCTCAATCCTTTTTTCAGAACCATCCGAACGGTGATCTGATTGGGTCCCTGCAGTCGCACGACCTGACGCGGACGCCTGATCTTCTGCTTGTGCTCGGGACGTCGCTCAAGGTGCACGGCCTCAAGCGACTCGTCAAGGAGCTCGCCCGATCCGTCCACTCGCTGCCCGTCACCGCAGCTCGACCGAACGGAGGCAGAGGACGCGTCATCTTTGTCAACAAGACACCACCGCAGGGAGCCGAGTGGAAGGGCGTGTTTGACTACTGGGTCAAGGGAGAGTGCGACGAGTGGGTCAAAAGGGTCGAGGAGGAGTGGAGGAAGGTCAAGAAGTCGGACTGGGAGACGCAGACGACCCTCGACGGGTCAAAGATTGTCAAGGCTCCTGGTCCCGCCGCGGCAGGAAAGCCGGTCAAGGTCGCTCCGATTCCGAAGGCGAAAGCGAAGGGTGGGTCTTTTCGTCCGACACATCGACGCTGGCCTTCACCAACGCTGACAAGCTTGCTCTTTCCCATCGCCCGCAGCTGCTCTTCCGAAAGTTGTCAAGCCACAACCCGAGCCGATCGTGGAGGTCGTAATCGATATCCCCGGAATCGACTTTGGTGGCCCTCTCCAGTGGGACCGACACCCACGCATTGCCGACCGCTCTTCGCCCCTCTCCTCTCCTCCTGCCGTCTTCTCCGATCTGCCCTCGGTGTCGCAACCAACGCCCAAACCTCCTCTCTCACCGTCCAAACGAGGCCGCAACTCGACCCCTCGTCCGACCTCCGCCCTCGCAGTGAAGAGGCCACGCCCGTCGACGTTCCAGGACGAGTCTGGCGAGAAGGAGAACACGGGAGTAGACGACGACGATGTCTTTGGTGGGGCTCCGATGGATCTCGTCGACCTCAAGGGCAAAGGCAAGGCGAGTGCGGTCACCAATGCGCGCCCGACAAAGTTGGGTGGGACGAGGAGTGCAGACAGACTCGTCACGCCGCCGCCACCGGTGGTTCCGGCAGCTCGCAGGAGCAAGAGCACCGCTTCCATCTCAGCCGCAGCCGTCGGCGCCCTCTCGCAGGCCTTTGTGTCGACGAAGCCATCGACGCGACCGAGCACGAAGCCAAAGCCGGCGAGTCATCCGAGACTCGGAATGGGTCGAGCACGCGCAGGGTCAATAACGGGGATCTAGACGTGAAGTGTCTCCTCTGCTGCATCTTTTTTTTTTCGGCCTATCATCACTCTCGTACCTCTAGCCTCAGTCTCTCCGCATCCAGTCCCGCCGGTCTTACGTCCGCTCATGTCCACTCATGTCCTCTGTTTCTCTCTCTTCTCCTTCCCGCTTCTCGCCTCTTTTTCATCTGCACGCCTCTTTACGCACTTCTCAACGATACCATCCACATTCATCTCATCCGAACCAAAGTGCTCGGTCGCAATCAGATCGTCACGCTCAGCCGCCAATCTGTCCCTCCCGGCCTGATGCTCGACTCGGGCTCGAAGAACCGCCTCAGATCCTTCTCTTCCACCACGAGCGATCTCCTCTCCTCCAGCCCGACGTCTCTTCGGACCGTTGCGATGAGTGGACCCATCCTCTTCTCTGGTGAGGAGCGACGGAGACACTCGCCGATGGCCAACTCACTGCCCTCCTCGCCCGGTAACAAAAGCAGCGATCCTGGGCCCCTCGACGACATCTCGATCAGTCGGTCCCAAGAGGCAGAAAAGTAGGCGACATGATGCGCATACTCGCTGGCGATCGTCGGGAGAGCTCTCTGCTGCGAGACATCCCCGGTCAAGAGCCAGAAGCGACGCGGGTTGCATCTCGAGAGCACAGGTACCCAGGAGATGATGCTCTGAATCGACGATTGTGCGAGTGCCAAGACTTCGATACGGACGGTCGAGTGTGGTGGGGTCGTCCCGAGGCGATCGGCAAAAAACCTGCTGATGTGTCTCGGCGGTTTGCCTTTGAAGCGTACCTCGGTCGGGAGGAGAAGACGGGTGATGCGGGCGCTTTTGGTACCTGGATCTGCTAGCTGGTATGTGGAAAAGTCGCAGTAAGACATGACAGCCCGGTCAGTTCTTGGTCTGAAACATGTAGAGAAAGCGACGTTCGGTGACACACCCGATGGCAAAGGAAGTCGAGAGCGGACTGTCCTTTGAGCTCAAGAGGATTGCGCTTCAAGATGGCACTGGTGTGCTGTAGGATGAGCATACAGACCGAACAAAGTTTGGGTCGCTCTTCGGAGGGAAGCTCGTCGATGATCATCCTGATGAGTTCGGTGGGAAGAGACAGGAGCGATGCCGGGGGTCCGAAAGCGACAGTCGGGACGGCATGCTTGTGCTTTTCCTGGAATACGAAGACCACACGCCAGGATCAGTGTGTGCCTTCAAATCCCAGGGTCGCTTCAGAAGCACAGAGCGTACCAAAGACCAGACCCACGTCCCACCCGGATCGTTCGCCCCCGTCGAAGGCTCCCTGACCCAGTGTCCACCCGGGGCGGCCGCCTTTGACAGCTCGACGATGGTCATCTGCTCTGCACGGAGCTCGCGACCGAGTCGTTGGACCTCTGACGAAAGGTGGGCGTTCTCGGCGGACACGCGAGCGACGGTCGAGGTCAGGTCCGTGACATGGGACGCGAGACCCCGGACGGGCGACGTCAAGGAGGCGAACGACGCTGCCTGGTCCTGGTCGTGCTCAACGAGAGCGGTAAGGTGAGGTGGGAGGTCCATCACAGGTGTGTTCGTCGCGATCTGGCGATAAAGAAGGCGGTTCCGAGGCTGATGTGGTCACGGTGGACGAGGCGAAGTCCGAGCTCATCCAGAGTGTGGCGCCTGGCTCGGTCTGCCTGTCGCTATCCGGGTCAAATGCTATGGGACTTTGAATCACAGCAGCAACAGTACATTATATCATAGGTCAGGAAACGAAACGCTATCCTCTCGGCTCGAGTGAGTGTCGGTGTGCCCGAGAGGGAGGTCTTGCTTTTTGGACGAGCTCGCCCCCGATCTCCTCCAACCGTCGACGCCCTCGCCTCCCTCCTCGTTCGGCTTCACCCTCTCCCTCCCCCAGGCGCGTCTTCCAGGATGGCGTCCCTCTCTCTCCACCGGCCTCTGTCGTCACAGGCGTCTACCTCTCGCCGGCTAGCCCAGCGTCTGGCGTCGAGCCCGTCCTCGCCTCCGCTCGGCTCGCTCTCCCTCAGCTCGTCCTCCCCCTCCACACGCGCCTTCTCGTCGACACTTCCTACTCGTGAAGACGAGGAGAAGGTCAAGCCTCCGAAGCGAGTGCCGCACCTGTTCGGAGAGTACGTGCCCTCGTCTCCGGATCTGCACAAGCCCGGTGACTTTGTGCCAAACGTGTTCAAGCAGCCGGAAGAGGGAAAGCCGCCCGTCGCGATGGACAGGGCGTCCAACGACGACCTCTGGAAGTGGGCAAGGAACGCAGGTTCGGTATGGAAGTGGCCCACGCCTGGCCGGCGGAACTGGCTCGGAGGAGACGTTGTGAGTACCAGAGTCGTCCGTTGAGCTTGAGCTCGTCCACTTTTCCCCTGCCTGCCCGGTCGGCCTCGCCGGTCCCTGCCCCAAATCTCGTTCCTGTGAGACTGTGACCGAGCTGCGGCTAACCAGCTGCACTGCTTTCCATGCTAGGTCTACCCGGAGAACCCGTACTTTAAGCCGTCTCCTCCGCTGTCGTGTGACGTTCAGTCCGAGGTCTACGAGGCCTACACCCAGTTCCCGCCCGACGCAACCTCAATCTTCCGCATCAACGCTCTCACTGTAAAGTACGGCATCTCAAAGGACCGCATACGTGGAATCATCAAGACGGGTCAGGTCTCCGAGTCGTGGAAGAAGCTCGTGAGTGCGCCGGCTTGCGCTCAAGGAAGGAGGAGAGCGAGCTCGTCCGCGTCGTGTGAGCTCACCGTCCTTCCCTTCTTTACGTGTGCGTCTCTAGGGCATCCCTCCCTGCAAGCCCTTTTCTCGCGGGATGGACGCCTTCCTCTGTGTGCCCGCCCACCGACCGAAGACGGACCGATCCCTCACCAAGACGTCGCCCGCCCTGACCGAGTTTACAAACTACATCGGCTCCCGGATCGACATTGAGCGCGACGAGGAGACCGCCAAGCTCGAGCGAGGAGAGCGCACCCGTCGAATCGAGGATAACGGTTTCTCTCCCTGGTTTGAGCAAGGCCAACGGATGGGGACCATGTCGTGGGAGTTCTCCGAGGAGGGCCACATGCCGACCACCCACAAGATCGACATGGAGAAGCCCCTCCGTCCTCCTCCTCGCCTGCCGATGTTCCCCTCCAAGGTCGTCGACGTCGGAAAGGAGGCCGTCTGGAACTTTGTCAACGTCGGAGACAAGTTTGCCGGCCACGGATGGGACGGAAAGATGTACGAGCGAGGATCGCCCGGCCCGTCCAAGAAGGGAGCCGTCAGGACGTTCCTGCCCCTCGTCAAGGCCAACAAGCCCAACCTCTCTGGACGACACGACCCGACGGTGCGAGGGGTGGACGTGCTCAGCCCGAGGGAGAAGAAGAGGCTCGCGTACCTCGACAAGGAGTGGAAGCGCGAGCAGGGCATCTTCTCGCCGAGGGACGAGATCATCAAGAAGATGAGGGACCAGAAGCCGGGCAGGTTGCTGAGCTTTGAGAAGAATACGTCCACGATGGAGAGGAAGAGGGAGTACAGGGAGAAGAGGCAAGAGTGGAAGGCAGACAGGAGGGTCAGGGATCGGGTCGAGGACGTGGCAGCGTTCAAGGACAAGCTCGCCGCACTCAGTCACGACCCGAAGTAGGAGGGGTGTTGGAGGAAGGGTGGGACAGATCATATGTTGCTCCACCGATGATGCGCGTGTCCGGAAGACAGCAAGAGAGACGGCAGTACAGCTTGATGGTTAGAAGACAGTCTTGTCCCCATGAGGAAACCGAGACCTCTCAAGGTGTTGGTCTGGTCTGTACCGCATATACATCCAAAGCTCTCGGCCCAGTGACAGCGTCGCACGCGATACCTCAGAGACTGGGCAGGCACAGCCGCTCGACGAAGGACACCAGCGACTCTCGTGCGCTTCTCCTGTCCTATCGTAACGCTCTCCCCTCTGTCCCAACAACCATCCCGTCCATCCCTTTCCACAAGACAGCTTTGCATGTCAAAGTACCATGCATAGCCCTACCGCTTCCCCGCACTCCCTGCCGAGCCTTTGTTCAACCTGTCCAACCGCTCGTTCTCCTTCTCCGCATGGATCTTCCTCTGACTCGCCACCTCGTTCCAATGCCTCCAACCCTCGATGTACTTCTCCCCGCCCGAGAACGTCCCCTCGAGCGCGTAATAGGACGGACTCGGCTCGGCCATCCAGACGTCTGAGGGTCTCGGCCGAGCGCGGGAGGAAGGAGGGACCCAGGAGCGGAGGGCGTTTTCGGTCTTTTTCAGGGATCGGGCCTGGGTGTGCACGAAAGGAAGAGACGAGCATCATTATGTGGCGATGGCGTAGCAGGGGGTGAGAGTGGGTGTGAGGGGGACGAACGAGCTCTCCGCCCTTGAAGGAGCCTCCGTAGGCCTCGGCTTCCCGGTTTGCGGCTCGGACGGCGATTTCTTGGATGGCGCGTAGATGAGAGAATTGGGCGGTGGCGATGGCGTAGGCTTTCGAGATGTCGAGCTTGTGGGCGTAGGCCAGGTTCTTGGCGAACGCGATGCAGCTAAAGCAGGGAAGGAGGAGGTGTGAGCTCGTCCGGTTTCCTCCCTTCGTCCTTGTTGAGCTTATGACTCGTCCGCCGAGGCCGCGCTCACGTCGGTCCGACATAATGGAAGAGCGACATCAAGAGCGCCAGAGCTCTATGTGACTTGTGTACTCACTCTTCAGGGCCCGGGTTCCTGCTCCTCTGCTCGAGCGACCACCAGTCCTTTCCCTTGATCGAGTTCGCATCCGCTACTGTCGCACGCTCCGTCATCGTCTTGGCACGGAACGCCTCAAACGGGAAGTCCTGGAAGAACCGTTCACGGATCGAGTCCTCGCCGTATCGGATGTCGCGCACGGAGCTCTTCTTGATCGGCAGGGGAGGCGCGGGAGGGTGGGTGAGCATGGCCGCGTGCCAGATGGGCACCTTGCCGACGCCGACCGACGTCAGGCGCATGGAGGATTGGAGCACATCCGAGGCGTTACGGCGGACCATGATGGACCGGGGAAGAAGGTGAGGGTGGGGAGGGAGGCAGGCTGAGGGTCGTGATGGTTGGCGAGCTCGGGAAAGGGGAGGGAGCGAGCGAGAGGCGCGACTTTTCGGTTGTAATGAAACCGAAAAGGCTTACAAGAACGACTACGATTCGGTGAGCGACTCGGGCGTGACTTTTGTGTCTTCTCCGATGCAGGACAGACGTTGTGTAGCCCTGTTCTCACTCAAGTTGATGTGTTACCGCTGCTGGCCCAAGCGTAGATCGAATGCATCTACCCCGATGAGGTCAGGCTAGAATCGACGTTGAAGTCGCATCTATCAGCCGCTGCTACCGAGATTGAGGACCATTACATTTCCGCATTTGCGTATCCGGCCTATCAAACCGCGTTTCTAGATCTAGAGATCCCATCCCCTTCCGAGATCGTGCCTCTTCCCGTAGACTGCCATGCTTGCCTTCACTCCCTCCTCCCTCATCTCCTCAGCCGTCTTCTCAACCCCCGCCATGATCCTCAGAATGTTTCCTCCAGCGAGTCCCTCACACTCCTCATCGCTCCACCCCCTCCTGATCATCTCCGCAATCAAACTTGGGTACATGCTCACATCCTCCAGCCCCTTCGGCACAATCTCGATCCCATCAAAGTCCGACCCGAGCCCAACGTGGGCCTTGGAGGTGACCTTGGCGATGTGGTCGATATGGTCCGCGACGAGCGAGAGGGTGGCGTTGGCTGGGTTGGGGGAGATGAAGTAAGGGGCAAAGTTGACCATGATGACTCCGTCGGTTTGGTGCTTTCCGTGCCCGACGAGTCGGAGGATCGAGTCGGGAACGTCGCGGGCGAGACCGGGGACAAAGGTGCGGGACGAGGAGTGGGACCACATCACAGGAGCCCTGATGAAGGAGAAAGTGAAAGATGAGAGGTAGTTAGAAAAGACAGGGTTGGTAGTCGAGGTGGGACGAGGCTGACTTTGTGATCTTGAGGGCCTGCTCGGCGGTCTGGTCCGAGACGTGCGAGAGGTCGACAATGACTCCGAGTCGGTTCATCTCCTTGACGAGGTCCCGTCCGAGCGCGGACAGACCGTGGTGGACGGGAGCGGGCTGGTCAAAGATACCGGCAGAGTCGGCGAACGCGTTGTTGCACGAGTGTGTGAGGGTCACGTCTGTCATACAAAAGAGCACAGAGGCGTCAGTACTGAAGCGAGCGCAGGCAGAGACAGTGAGGCGGGGATGGACATCGAACACCGAGAGCAGCGTACGCGCGAAGGGCAGCGAGCGAGTTGCCGAGCTGGTGAGCACTGTCGGTGATATCACGATAGACACAGTAGAGTAATCAGTACGAGCTACGATGTTGAAGCAGGTGAATAAGAAAAACGTACCCCTCGATACCGAGCAGAGAAGCGATCTTGCCCTTGGAGATGGCGTACTTGACGTCAGCGACCGAAGTTGCAAAGTGGAACGTGTCCGAGTACTTCTCGATCAAGAGCTTGGAAACGTCGATCTGTTCAAGCGTGTCTGCGGTCGTGCGGGCATGGCAAAGTCAGCCAACGCACGAACGAGGCGAAAGGTTGAGAGATGGGAACGGACCTCGGACAGAGTTGGTCGGGTCCAAGAAGTCACCCTCGCCGAGGAGAGGCTCCTTGGGGCACTCGGTGAAGCAGCTGTCGACGTCAGCAAGTGAGTCAGCACCAGCGAGTGAGCGGGGCATGCGCGGTCGCGGGGCTGAGGAGAAGCCGGTCGGACTCACGACCAGAAGAAGCCTCCTACCTTTCCCTGCCTGAGCCGAGGGATGTCGACGTGCATCGGCTGACGGCTGTCGAGGTCTGCAACCGTCACATGAGACCGGGAAGGGAGGGAGGTCAGCGATGATGTCGGACGATGCCGACCACGCGTGGGCAGCCCACACGAGCGGAAAGGCGCGAAGGGCAGAGGGGACGTGATGCTCACCGACGTTGGAGACGTTGTTGCCGTACTTCATTCGTACAAACTCGGGAAGGTCAATGTGGCCGTCGATGATCGGGGTGGAGGACCTAAGTGGATGCAGCCAGAGGCGGGGAAGGTAGGCAGGACGAAGGGAAAGGTCAGCTCCATCTTTGCTCCTCAGCAAGACCCGCCAGTCCCAGCATGGGCATGATCAGACCAAGCCCAGGACTGACCTCTCGAGCAGCCAGAGAGCTCGCTCGTACGCATCCGTCGGGCCTTTCTCGAGCGGACCGTCTACACCGGGGAGATGTCCGGTCAGCCCCAGGGCGACGACGATGGCCGTCAGCGCAAGGAACGATCCAACGACAACAGCGACCTTGGTCCGGGCATGCCGGTGACGAGAGGTAAACGAGCGAGGTAGGAGAGGAGAAGACTCGGACATGGCGAGCGAAAGAGGGAGACGGGTCGGTGTTGGGCGTGCAGATGGACGGAGGGGGCGCTGAGCTCGCATGGGCAAAAGCGGACGAGAGCGAACACGTCACTTTCGCCAACCTCGGACCCATTTTGCCAGGAAAATCTATCTTGACACAGTACCTGTGATCGCTTGCATCGAGATCACGCGCTGCATACACATTTTTTCTCGTTTCATACGAGAGACGAACGCGCTTTTCGATGGATGCATGGTCTCGAACGGAGCGAAGCAGAGTGGGTGGACTGGTTCAAACTGCGCGGGCTCCTCCTCC
>BTPH01000009.1:0-78656 GCA_036245725.1 Mrakia hoshinonis
GAGGATGACGTGATGCAGTGAGCGGGTGGGATGAGACGAGACCGAGCGAAAGAAAGAGAGTGATGTGATGGGGGGGACAGACGAACGAACGAACCCGTGGACGACCTCTCCCTGATATCCTCACACCCATCAAAGAACGCCTCCTGGTCCATCACCCTCAACACCGCATGCGGAGGAACCCCCCAGTGCTCGATCATCTGCAACAACCGAGGATCGACCTTCTTGTCTCCGCCGCCGACTGGACTTTGGGCGGCGTAGGCGACGAGGGAGCGCTGGATGCGGGTGGTGAACCAGCGGTTCCAGCCCCATCCGGGGGCGAGGGGGTTCTTGGATGGGTCGTGGAGGGCGAGGGCACGGTTGGAGAGGGCGACCCAGTCGACGAGGAGGGCACGAGCGGAGTTGAGCTGAGGAGCGAGGGAGAGGGTGACGGCTGCGCGCGGGAGGCGGGGCAAGGCACCCGATCAATCAAAACGAGAGGGGAGGAACAAGGGGGAGTCAGCTACGGGTGCTGATGTTGGCGCGTGGATGAGAACGAGTGGGGACGGGACAGGGACAGGGACTGACTCTCGAGGAGGTACTTGACGACGACGGCGTACTCTGGCTCCTTTGGCGTTCGGTCCCGGCGCTTTTCGAGTCTGAGCTCGTCCATCTGCCGCTGCAGAGACAAAACATCCTGCTCTATCTGGTTGAGGCGGTCGCGGACCTGAGCTAGGGACATTGTAGGGCAGAACGCGAGGGAGGGGGCTGTGGTGACGTTGGACCCAGGTGAAGTGGACGGCGGATCCACAGCAGGACGAGCGAAGCGCTTGGGCTTGGGAGGTGGAGTGCTGGTAGCGACGGGGTCGGATACGAAGCGGGCGTCAGGTGAGGTAAGAGGGTGGTGGTAGGAAGCGAGAGGTCAAGGATGGGCGCTTTCGAGTCACACAGGCGAGGGGGGGGGGGGGCGGGCAGCCAGGAACAAGGAACCAGAGCGCTGTAGATAAGTAGATCTGAAAGAGGCGATCTCAATGGGGTCGATAGATGATGTATCATACCGATAGGGACAGAAAGAAGCGAGATATAGAAGAGCTTGGCAAAGCAGAGAAGAGGGTGGGCGGTGACTAACCCTCCCCCATCGTCGCCGCTTGCCCCCTGAACCTCGACTCGTGCAGATCAGAGCTGCCGTCGTCTCTGGTTGAGACGACGGTGACTTCCTCGTCTACACGAGAAGAGGCTCTAGAAAGCTACGCAGACGACGCATGAGACCCCGTGCCCATGACAGCTGAAGTGACTCGACGCGGCCGTCATGATCGTTTCCGAACACGACGGACAGCGACTCCGTGTACAGCTGAGATGGTCATCGAGGTCCGACCTCTCCTGCCCAGGGAAGGAAAAGTAAAGAAGAAGGAGGGAAAAGAAAAAAAAAGGGGGGGAACATGCGCCGCCGGTGATGACAGCTGATCCGTTTCCGTTTCCCATCGCAAGCATTTCTGATCACGACGGGAAACCCAAATGTGGGAGCCAGCTGAAATGACCGACTTCGCTCTCCCTAAGATGTGTACGTAAGTAGGTGTGAGGGGAAGGGAGAAGGGAGGGAGGGACCCGCCCGGTGGAAGCTGCGGAGGGTCCGCCCGACCCGATTTCGAGATGAAACGTATGGGATGGGATGGGATGACATAGAGAGGAGAGGGAAGGGACAGGAGGGGGAGCCGACACATCGACGCATCGCTCGTTGCCAGAACGACATGTCTCCTCGAGAAGAAGAAGCTGGTGCCTTGAGGATGAAACGTCGATGTGAAGACCCCTTCCTCTTCTTCCGGTGGAGGCGGGAGAACGCCCCAGGACGTCTCGCCGCTCGTCTGACCAGGATGGGTGGAGGGAGTAGGGAGAGGAGGAGGATGATATCTACGTGAGAATAGGAGGGGAGAGAGGGAAGAACGATATGAGAGAAAGCGAAAGGAGGGAGGGCGGTGGTGGTCGTTCGAAGTCACCTCAAACTCCGCCGGTCACATCAGCTTTCACCCCAATTTCAATCTGCCTCCGCGCCTCTTCAATCGGCCACTCGCACCTTTGGGTCAACCCAAACCCCTCGCTGCTCTATCAGGACGTAAGTTGTCGTAACAAGTCATCACATCCCCCCTTCCTTCCACTCCAAGAAAGCCTCCCCCCCCCGCCCCTCCCCCGCTTCTCGCCCGCCTGCCGGATCTTCATCCAGCCAACCCATCCACCACCCTCAACAATGCCTCCACATCCTCACTTCCCTCCATCAACAACGCATCAAACGAATCAAAGCTCGTGTCCGAGTCCACCCTCCCCCCTCCTCCCAGCCCATCGGAACTCGGCGCAGCCGGCTCCTTCACCTCTTCTTCAGGTACAGGCGTCGGAGGCGCATGCCCGAGGGAAGTAGTCTTGAACGGCGGGCGGAAGACCCTACGGGGGTCTTTGCTTTGACTGGCAGAGGTGGAGCGGGCGAGTCCGACGGTGACGGGGCCGGCAGAACGGGTGCGTTGGCTCCTGGGCGGTTGGGACGCGCGGGAGGTAGAAGAGGTGGAGGAGGATTGGATGAGGTTCTTAAGTGGGGACAAGGCGCCTGTTGAGCGGGTGGGCTTGGCTGAGAGGCGTGGCGGGGACGCAGGTGGGTGGGTGTGTGTCCGGATGGGCGGCTTGCGAGGTGAAGCTGGCGGAGGTGGGAGTGGGGAGATGCTTCGTTTCGAGATGGGATGGGGACGGTGCGTGTTTGTTGAGGTGGATGTCGAAGTGGAGGAGGACGTGCTGGTCCGAGAGGCGGAGGAGACGGTCCGTTCGAACGGCCGGCGCGAGTTGGCAGCGGCTCGTTGTGGAGAGGTCGAAGGGTCCTTCATCCGTAGACTGGACAGACTGTCTCCGAGGGAGGTTGAGTCCTCGATTCCGTCCATCGATGTGGGCTCGTCGTTCATCCGTCCGAGATGGAGGTAGTCGTCGAACGGCTCCGAGACAGGCGCCGCCGATGCTGCTCGACTGTGGCCCCTAGCCTGCCCGTGCTCGACTCGCTCAACCGCAATGACCAGCACCTCCCTCTCCCTCTCTTTGCCTTTACCAACACTCGACCGTGTCGCCATGCCCGGACTCGCCGGCACCGTCCCAGCCCTCCCTGCCCTCCCGGGTTCGGCACTCGCCTTCCTCCCTGCTCGTCCCATTCCTGCAGATGCGGCAGCCCCTCCCTTCTGCTTCAGCATCCTCGCATCGACCTCCTCGAGTAGTCTCGCGAGGTCCCACCTGTCCTCTGCGCCGTTGATCTGGCTTCCCTTCTCTCCGAGCGGGGTCGGACCTGCCGTGCCCTGGACGCGAAGCCTCTTGTTTGCCGGGTCGAGCGAGGTCGAGGGTGAGTAGAACGAAGAAGAGTTGGAGGAGGATGAGTTGGAGTGCGAGAAGGAGAGCGAGGAGGTTGAGCCTGTCATGTGTGTGGGTGTGGAGCGGTGGGAGGACGAGGACGACGGGTTGTGGCGCGGTCGCTTCCCGGCGGAGGACGACGTCGAGCTCGAGCAGGACGGGCGTGGGCGGAAGATGGGTTTGGGTGGTGGTGGAGGGTCGTTCAGACGAGCACGTTGAGAGGCGGGGAACGACCCGTTTGGGTCTGCAGCACACGACGCAACGGGAGAGACGGGAAGAGGAAGGTAGGAGGGAAGGTCGCAAGCAAGGTCAACATCTACCTCGCTCCCACAAGCTCACGATCGTCCAGAGAGGTAAAGGAGAAGTGCTTACCTGCTCGAGCGGCTGCTAGAATGCGTTCTCTGAGGACGTTGTCTGACCCTTGCCACGCTATCACGCTCGGCATCGGCGTCGGCGGAGGGAACGCGGGAGGGTCAGACGACGGCGAGCTCGACATCTCCATCATCCTCGACACAAGACCCTCAGACTGGGCCAGGCACGCAGGACAGGAAGAGGAAGAAGGGTGGCAGCGACGGGTAGGTCGAGAGAACGCGGTGAGAAGGCAGCAGGAGCAAGGCAGGAGGGAGTTGGAAGAGGGAAGGGAGGGGAGCGACGAGCTCGCCCCAAAGGCAGGCGCCTCGCCGTCCCTGCCTTGCGCAGGCTCTTTCTTTAGGCCAGTCACGTCACGAACAGCAGAAAAGGCAGATGTCATCTAGAAGAGTGCAGCAGAAAGAGTGTCCATGAGTGAAGCGAGAAGACCTAGAAAGACAGTCGTGGGTAAGAGAGGATTGAGAACGCAGCAAGAGCACAGCAGCAAGTCTACCGAGAACAAAGCGAGTGCGTGCACGACAGACTATCGAATCTAGATGCAAAAAGCGAGATCCAACACAGGGACAAAGTCTAGTGTCCACCGTTCCCGTACGAAGGCTGACTGAAGATCTGCCCTGGCTGCGTTCCCGGCTGTCCTCCTCCAACAGGGCTCCCGCCCCTCGGCGGCGTTCCAGCACCAGGGCTGTTATCATAGTACGGCGACCCGGGAGTTGGCTGCGAGACCCGAACACATGCATGCAGACACGTGAGCTTCTGGCTTGGCCATCTCACTCGTCGATGAAGCGCGACTCACATCATGGTACCATCCTCCCGCTGCTGCCCCACCTCCAACAACCATCGGCTCGCTCGCGTGAAGCTCAGCGGTGTCCATTGACCCGATGGAGCCTGTCCGGCGCGAGCCGAAGGCGGGCATGGGCGGGGCAGCGTCGAGCGCGTCGGTTGAGCGGGAGCCGTGCATGGACGCGAGGGCCATCGCACCTGCTCCGGTTCCGGCGCCGGCGCCGAAACCTGCTGCGTTGGTGGCCGAGGAGGGGTAGATCTCTTTGGTGTGACCTGTTGGGAGTCGGGGCAGGTCAGTGAGGAGGAGGTGGGCAGACAAGGGGATGAGAGCGGGAGACGAACCTCCTGATCCCCACGCGTCGTCCTCGTAGTTGTTGTTGGCCGCGTAGAAGGACTGGCCACGGCTGTTGGCGTTGTTGTTGCGCTTTCGGAGCAAGAAGAAGATGGCCTGTACATCGGGAAGTCGTTCAGGTCAGCGACGACAGGGCTGGTGGACATGGCGACAGACGACTCACAGCACCGATGGCAGCGACCGCGGCGATTCCGACGACGGCTCCGATGATGGCGTTCTTGGTGGTGGCGGACATGCCCTGACCAGCGAGATTGTTTGCACTCCCGGCGACGACGTCTGCTGTAGACAATGCGCTGGCCGACGTTCCGGTCGACGTCTTTGTCCCCGCAGCAGAGGCGGACGAGGAAGAGGAGGAGGCTGCCGAGCCGGGCGTGTAGAGGGCCTTGATGATGTCGGCTGCCTTCTCGGCGATCCCGTACACGGGCGACATGAGATGAGACGAAAGCTGAAGAGGCATGACAGACGCGTCGATGACTCGGAGGTTGGTCGTGCCGTACACCTGTGAGTCGAAGGCCAGAAGGAAAACGAGTCAACCGAGTGTCGCAGAAGAAGTGGAGGATAGGTCTACGCACAATCAGCTTCGAGTCGACGACTCCTCCCTTCTCCTTTGGCAGCATCGAGCACGTTCCAAGCGGATGGTACTCTGTCCCTCCCGACTTTCCGATCCAAGCGTTGAGCGCGTCGTCGACCAGTCCGGCCGAGTCGCCAATCTCCTTGAGCGTCAGCGCGTTCATCGGCGCAGTGCCAGCCAGCTTCCGCGCGAACAAGATGCCTTGACGGAGGATGTCGACGCTGGAAAAGTATGGAGGACAGCGTGAGCGTGCATTCGGGCAAAGAAGGACGCCGTCACTGCCTCTCTGTTCAGATCAGAGTCGTATGGAGCTGTACTGACTCGTATCCAAGCCCTAGATAGCCAGGGTTGATGACTGGGGGCGAGAACGCGTCCGTCGAGTTGATCATGATCGTCCCTCGGGAGAATGGGTGCTGAAGTGCGCTTTGAATTCCGACGTTCGTCGTCCCGGACAGCATTGTAAAGATGATCTCGAGCTGTCCGACGTCGGTCGAGAGCCAGTCGTTGGTGATCTTGTACTGGTCTGCGAGTCCGAGAGCGACGTTGGCGGGCAGGGTCTGGTACGAGGTCATCTTCTTGACGTTGTCATCGAGTTCGGACGCGGCAGTCGAGGCGTAGTCGGCGTAGGCGTCGTTGATGTCCGCCATCGACGGGTCTGGAAGAGAGCAAGAGACGGGCGAGTCAACACAGAGCGGAAAGACGGCGATGAGAGATAGAGACCCACATCCGATTCCTCCGTTCACGTACGACCACTGCGACTTTGCGTAGTCTCCCGCCTTGTATTCGGTGAGCGCCGTAGCTGCAGTCGCCTCGTTGTACAGCTCTCCCCAGACCTCGGTCCCGGTGGGCACAGAGAACGAGACCGAGACTGAGAAGTGGTCCTGCAGGTTGTAGCCGACGGGGAGATCGACGACCGAGTCGATGCCGAGTCCTGTGACGAGCTCCTTGGGACCGACTCCAGAGAGCTGCAGCATCTGCGCGCTCCCGACGGTTCCGCCAGAAAGGATGACCTCCTTGCGGGCGTTGACGGTGTACGTCGTCGAGCCCTTGGCGGCTGAGAACGACACTCCGCCTGCGATCACGCTCCCGGCGGTGGTCGAGTTCCAGTTGACCTTGGTGACCTGGTAGCCGGTCAGGATCACGAGGTTGGCTCGCGGGCCGATCGGGTCGATGTAGCCTGCTTTCGAGTCGGATCGGGTGTAGTTGACCATGTTGATCGTCGAGGGCGAGATGGTGACTCCGTGGGTGTTGCCAGAGTGCAGATCGAGCGACTTGAAGTTGAGGGCCTCCCAGGTTGGGATCCATGCTTTCATCGCACCTGAAGGAGCGATCAAGGAACAGGAAAAAGAAAGAGGGTCAGCTCGAGTCCGTAAAGTTCCAGGCGCGTCACCCCCTCAAATCCACCCCTTCTCCACCTCCGCCATGATCGTACCGACTATAAGAGAGAGGACGGACCATAGATGAATCCAGGATAACCGCTGTGGATCGGACCAGAAGATCCATGGACGGACGCATCGGGCGAGATGCCGAAGTCGGTGATGTGCTGGTCGGACGGAGGAGAGAACGTCTCCGCCTTCATTGTGTACTTTTGCATCTCAGTCCATCCCCAGTCCTCGGTCGCGTCGGGATTGAGCGTATTCCAGCTGCAGGAGAAGAGCGAGCGCGAGGGTCAGCGCAGCGAAGATCGCAATAGCAGCCAAGGAGGAACGAGGGCTGACGCGTCGTACTCTTCCTTCGAGGGTTTCGTCCTACGAGCATAGACAGAGAACCAATCAGCTTCAGACTATCAGAGTCCTGAGGAGCTGAATCGGGTGCCACTCACCAGAACAGCCCATTCGTCGCTCCCGACCCACCCAGACCCTTTCCTCTCGGCCACGACTTGACCGTCGAGTTGGCGTCCACCTGCGGGGTCGTCTTGTACTTCCAGTCGTAGTCTGTCCCGCCGAGTCCGTTCAGGTCTGGAGTCGGGCGTAAGACGTGGATCAAAGTCGCGACTCGGTCAGCGAAAGCTCGGGCGAGCGAGGGACAGCCTTCCGGGCCGCAGCGTCGGTGTCGAGGGGGCCAGACTCACATGAGTAGCCTGGGATATCAATCTGGGAGCGAAAGAAGGATACGAGCAACGAGCAAGTCAGTCGCCCTGCTTGTAGCCTCAGGGATCAAAGGTCACGGTCGAGACGCACCTTGTCTTCCACGTCGGACCCATCTCCTCCGGCTTCAACGACGAGCACGGTCGTGTTCGACCACTCGCTCAGTCGGGCGGCAACGGCTAGTCCAGCAGCGCCTCCTCTGGCGCCAGCAAAGACGAGGTGTCGGAGCGAGGACGGTACCGGAGGACGCCGAACGTTGGGCGACGAGACACAGGAGGCCCAAGAGCAGAGGGGAGGGAAGATACAAGTCAAGGTCAGCGTCAATAACCCTCTGCTATACTCTAAAATGCCAGTAAGTTGAGTCTCGGCCCGAGCCTTTGGCCCTGACCTGACCGACAGCCTTTCTTTCACCCCCTTCTCCCTCATCACCCCTCCCCACTTTCCCCCCCCCTCTTCTCGGCGTCAGACTCACCCAGCAATCACAAAATCAAAGCTCTTCCCATCCACTTCCGTCGCCTGGTTGATGATCGCTCTACCGGCCAGCCGGCGGTCTATCACCGAGCCGAAAGAGAAAAGAAAAACAAGCAACAGGACGATCAGCTCGGAATAGAAGTTCGACGCGAGGAGAAAGCTGACTGGTTGGATCTCACAAGGGTTCGCAGCGTTGTAGGCTGCGTCGACGGAGGCAGGTAGTTGGAGCGCGGAAGCGAGGAGGGCGATGGTGAGGGCGGAGAGCATGCTGGGAGCTCGTCAAGGACAGGGCGCGGAGTTGGAGGCAGGGAAGTCGGAGGGAGGGGAGACTGTGCCGTGGGCGAGTCGTTGGGTATGCGCTTGCGCTGGGTCGTCGTCGGAGGGCGATGTGCGTGTTAAAACGAGTGGCGGTGTATAAGGAGTGGATAGGGGTATGTGATGGACAGGCGAAGAGTCTAGAAATTCTCCCTGCGGGCGGAAGGAGGGTGACGGTCGGGAAGGACGAGGAAGGTGAGCTCGACGTTTGTCCCTCCGTGAGGGTCGGCCGCCCGGCAGGACAGCTGGTTGGCCCCGCATCGCAGTCTGGTCGAGAGTGCACAAGGAGTCAAGGTCGTGTTGGGTGCTGTGCTGTCGAAGTTGAGGCATGAGCACTTGATGGAGTCTGTCGAATCGTCGGGAGAATTGAGCAGCTCTCCCGGACGAGCCTGATGTTGAGGTTGCGAAGAGCTCGGAAGAAGGTCGCGTCTGACCGCTCTCCTGTGATTGAGCCAAGACAGATGCGCACTTTCGGCCATTCGGAGCATGCACGCGCCTCGGATCCGAAGGATCTGTGCAGTACATCTCCTGCAAGACCTGGCTCGGTCGATGTACTGCCAAGCGGGGACTTCTTTGGCGGAGTTGTCCAGTCCGGCTATACCATCGACAGGAGAGGCCGGCGAAGTGGGCCGCGTCCGAGAAACCACGCGAGAGACTTCGATGGTTTCAAACTCCGACGCGTGCACGTGGTGCTTGTGTTGCAGTCCAGGCATCCATGAAGCAGGAAGACCGTTGAGGCGTGTCGGATCCATGGTCGAAGTCGTAGAAGACTGAAAAGAGAGGTCAACTGGACGCGTCGCGCGCGAGGTCGAGGCCGCTTTTGCCTCCGATGCTGTTCAGCCGCGTCTATAGTCCTGTTGGGTTGAAGATGTTTACTTCTCTCGCTTCCTCGAGCGTTGATTGAGTACGATGTCTTCCTTTCGGCTTTGGTCGAGCTCGTTGAGGCCGAGGACGGGCTGGCTGCGAGTCGAGGCCAAAGCGCCTGCTTCTCCGCCCCAACCGACCTGACCTCCAACGTCGTTCCCTTCCTTCCTCCTCCTCCTCGTCGACGCTCGTTCCCCCCAGGTCTCTCCTTTTCCGTCTTCGCCACCTCCTCCCCTTCCCACCCTCCCCTCTTTTCTTCTCCTCAGGATGTCTGTCTACAACGCGCTTGCGTCTGTGATTCCTCGGTCGCTGCATGCGCCGTCGTACCTGTTCCAGTGGGAGTCGGGAGCCACCCCGCTCAGCACGACAAGGGAGGTCGCCATCGCAATGGCTACCTACTTTCTCGTCATCTTCACAGGAAGGGAGCTCATGAGGTACGTCCATGTCTCTGTCTCGTCTCTGTTGAGCTCTCGTGTCCGGCCATGGTCCCGGTTTTTTCACCTCGCTCGCCGGACGCGCTCCAGAGCGAGAGAGCCGTCAGCGAGGGAGCACATCCCTCGAGCATCACTCTCAGAGCATACACGAAATGTCCCGTGCTGAGTAGACGTGCTCCTGAGCTCTCTGGAGGGCGGAACCGAGCTGGACTTCGGTGCATGGAGGGGGAAGCTTTGGGCGTGTTGATTGGCGACGACCTCACTCGCCAGCGCATGCAACCACAGCGACTCGTCCGCACCCCTTGAAGACATTGCAGAGCTGACCTGATGTGACTCTCTTGTGTGTTTGCAGGAAGCTTCCTGCTTTCAAGATGCAGTTCCTGTTCCAGTGCCACAACCTGCTCCTCTCTGTTGGGTCGGGTCTCCTCCTCGTCCTCATGGCCCAGGAAATGTGAGCTCGGCAGCAGTCCATTCCGTCCCTTTCTCCCGAGCAGATCACTCACCCTGAGCCCTTGGCACTCGTCTGCAGCATTCCCATCATCTGGAAGCATGGCTTCTGGTACGCCATCTGCAGCCCCGACGCGTTCACCGATGTTCGTCCCCCCCTCGCGTCTCAGCTTCACGTCCTACTCGACCGACCGACTGACCACGGTCCGCCCCTCGTGTTTGATGCGAATTTACAGAAGCTGCAGTTCTACTACATCATCAACTACTACTTCAAGTACTACGAGCTCCTCGACACCGTCTTCCTCGTCCTCAAGAAGAAGAACCTCGGTCAGCCCAGCCTCGTCCTCGCCCGTCCGGCCCGGTGTACGCTAGAGCTAACCCCGCCTCGCTGTCTGCTTCGATCTCTCAGCCTTCCTGCACGTGTTCCACCACTCTGCCACCGCTGTGCTCTGCTTCACCCAGCTCGAGGGAGCTACCTCTGTTGTGAGTCAAAGCTCGTCGAGCTCGATCATCCAGACGCGACGACGAGCTGACCGCTGACTTCTTTCTCGAATGTGCAGCAATGGGTCGTCATCACCATCAACCTGCTCGTCCACTTCATCATGTACTACTACTACTTCGCCACCGCCGGAGGAAAGAAGCTCTGGGTACGGGCCCTGTCTTGCTCGACCCCGTCTCGTCTGACTCGCGCTGACCAGTCTCTTATCTTCGTGCGCACAGTGGAAGAAGTACCTGACCACCATGCAGATCACGCAGTTCATTGTGGACATCTGCATCATCTACCTCGCAAGCGCGTGCCTTCTCCTTCACCGTCAGCCACCGTTTCTCTCCTCTCCTCTCTCATCTCTCGTCGTCCACCCGGCTGGCCCTCCCCTGCCTGCTCGTCATCGCTCGCTCGCTTTACGTCGCTCCAAGCCCATCACCCTCTCCTCAGACCTCTGCTCCGCTCGCATAGCGCCTGCATCGCCTCGTCCATCGCTCCCACCGAACCTGTTTCCGACCGTCCACCCGTTGCTCTGTGCGGACCCTCGAGTGTCTCTCTCCGTCCTGACGTGTCGGCTCCGTAGATGTTGTGCCCGACGCCAGAGGAGAAGAGCGCGAGGCGAAGTCAAACACTGCTTGGGAGTCGGACACAGTCGGGCGGCAGAAGACGAGACGAGAGGGTCATCGCGCACAGAGCAGGCGAGGGAGGATGGACGATAGAGGCGATGGTGACGCAGCGAGCGAGGTCGAGCAGACGGGATTCGGGACAGGGCCTGATGGGCTGGACGATCGACGAGATGAGGGACAGGAGCGGAGGGCAAGGGTGGCGCGTCTCATCTCGGTGGCAACGTAGCTGACCTCGTCTCTCTTTCGTCTACCTTCCTCCAGGCTACGGACACTTTGTTCACGCCTACGGATCCAACTGGCTCCCGGCTGTCGGAGACTGCTCTGGATCTGAGGGAGCTGCCCTCTTCGGATGCGCCATCATCTCGTCCTACCTCTTCCTCTTCATCGGGTGAGTGATACGCCTTGAGCCTGCATGCGTTGCGAGCCTGGCTTCTTGTTTCTGACGTACTTTCGTTCGTCCTCTTAGGTTCTACCGGGCGACGTACAAGGCTGCGCACAAGAACGCGAACGGAAACGGAGCCGTCCGAGGTGGCAAGGGATCCAAGGTCGTCCGAGAGACCAAGAACGGATCCGCCGTCGTCACCGAGAAGTAGAGCAACGAATGACAACGGCCGTCGGCCAGCCTCTCGTTCCCATCACTGCACTCTCCGTCACCAGCCTCCGCCCGCTCTCTGCGGGCATACATACCCCTCTAGAGCTTTGGCGACTGGTCTTTGCTCGCCACCCGCCCTGGACGTCGATATACCACCCTCCTCTCGACCGATCTCCCCTTCACCCCCGCCCCGCTCCACTTTGCTTATCCCTCCTACCTGCTCGCTCACCTCGCATCTCTCCCATCTCTCCACAAAAGCTCGCCCGCCCTCTACGTACTTGCATGCACTCTTCTTTCCGACCGTCCTAGAACTCTCCCTTTCTCGCTTCAGCACCCTCGTTCTCGTTCCCGTCGGGTTATAAAGCATCGTTGCCCCCTCTTCTTTATCCTAGGTTTCTCCCTGCTCCTTTCGCTTTCATCTATCACTTTCCAAACGCTTTCACTGGCCAGAGAAAGAGCAAAGAGAGCGACAAACTCAGCGAATGCGACCGGTCGAGGATCGTAGTCGTCGGCCTGCCCTTCGCGCGAGCTTTCCATTTTCCGTGAGTGCCCCCCAGACGGCTTCCCTCTCCTTTCCTTCCCTCTCCTCAAACACCAAAAATAGGTTAGTAGACACTCTATCTGATGCTCGCTAAGCTCGGGATGGCATCTCTGCCGTTGCGATGCCGTTCAAGCTCAGCGCTGAGGCTGGGAGCTCTGCTCTGAATGTCAGCTCTGACCTCGCTTCCCCTCTCCCTTCCCTGCCTCCTCCCCACTCTGCAGCCGATCCTCGATTCGATCCAGCTCTAGCCTGAGCTTCATCGTCTTCTTGTATCACCTTGCTCCCCAGTAGTTGATGCTCAGTCGTCTCCTTCTCACCTCTCGAGCCACTACCACTCGAACCCCCACCACTCTCCCTCTCTTCCTTCGATCCCTCTCGACCTCGACCGCTTCCCTCCTCCCTTCGGCTTCGCTTCCTCTCTCAGCCGTTGCTGTTGGTTCATGGACCAGTCGTCTGCTTGAGACCACCCTCCCTACCCCGCCCACTCTCGCTTTGATGCCAGCAGAGGACCACAAGGCGAACCACAGATCAAACACCTCAGGTCCGTCACCCTCCGCGCTCATCTCCTCCCTGAACGCGTCCACGACTGTTCGGGCTGAGCGAGTTCAAGCTCAGAGCTGACCGATGCTGTTTCTCTACCTCTGTATCACCTGCTTGTACGCTACATCTGTGATCTCGTCTCGTGTCTGCCGACGTCACTTGTCGCTCGACTTTCTCAGCCAAAGCCTCCCTCTCTCGACCGGCTTTCCTTCCTGCCCGACCCGCTCCTACCGCCAACCTCCGGCTCGACTTTGAAAACAGGGCGACCGCTCAGTCCATCCAGGCCACCACCAAGCCCACCCTCGACAGGTACATCGCCAGCCCGTCCCCGCCTCCAGCCCACGCCCGAGAGCGAGAGTCCCGAACCGACTCGTACCGACCCGACCGAGAGGACCACCGATCCCGACGGCACGCCCGAGAGCGATCCCGAAGCCCTCCTCCCCGACGAAGCCACCAGTCGTCCTCCCGACGAGACTACTCGCCCGAGCCGTACCACCGCCCGTCCGACAGAGAGCCCAGAAGGTCAGCCAGAGACAGAGACGCAGACAGGACCGACAGATACACCGAAGAGTACTCGAGCAGAAAGCGTAAAGCGTAAGTCATCGTTTCCACGCCAGGCTTGCGAGATTAAGGCGCGGCTGACTTTCATCTGCTCGCTTTCCAGCTCTCCCGCCCCGAACCGATCCCCGTCTCCTCCTCGCAAGCGAGTGACCGCCACCGAGCCGACTCCCTCCCGCCGATCCCCCTCGCCGGTCTTCCTCGGAAACCACAAGTTCTCAAACACCTTCGCACCCGCCCCGACCATCCCCTCCGCCCCTCGAGCGTTCTCCACCGCCGCTTCCACTTCCTACTCCGCCCGACCCACCCCGTACGCTTCTCGAGGCTACTCTACCGCCGCCCCTACCGACTCAAACATCAACACCGCTCCTCAAGCCGACATGCCGCCCCGTCATGGATCGTCTGGTGCGAACCGAAACCACGCGCCCCGAAAGCCGCTCGCCCCGCAAGGGGGAGGGCGCTCGTCCGGACGAGGACCCGTCCTTCAGCAGCTCGAGGGCCCGCTCATGAACAAGGACGAGATCCTCCGACAGTTCCCTGTCCGGAACGTGAACCCGCAGTGGATCGCCAACCCAAAGTCGCCTCTGTCAAACTACTTTGGCGGCTCGCTCGAGGCGGGCAGCAAGCTGTTCCAGTCTGTCGAGGGCATGATTGACGGCCAGCGAGTGACCCGATGCACGATCGTTGCCAACGAGGCTGCCGGGGTGATTGGAGTCGGAGACGCGTTCAACAAGAAGGACGCCGAGAAGGTTGCCGCCCTCAGCGCGGTCGTCCAGCTCTGCGCCCGAAACCTCATGGCTCCGAACGGAGGAGCGTCCACCCTCGCCAGCCTCGGAGGCGGCAAGGGAAAGGGCAAGGCGGCCGCCGTCGCTCCCAAGGGCGAGCAGGTTGTGCTCTCGAACCACGAGTCGATCGGCTTTGAGCGTGCCCGTCAGTTTATGGACTACTACTGCCAGCGGTTCAACTTTGGCAAGCCCGACATCTTCTACACCCCTACCAACAACTCGCGATGGGAGGCCGTCATGACCGTCGGAGGACGAAAGATCGGGATGGGAGCCGCCCAGTCCAAGAAGAACGCGCAGATCAAGTGCTACCTGGACGTGACCCAGTACCTCGAGGCCTCGGACCCGCCCCTCTGGCAGACGTTCACCCGCGCCCACCCGGCTGCGCTCTCGGCCGCTCAGGCTGGCGTGCCGCACGTTGTGCTCACCATGAGCGACGACCTCGAGGACGAGGTCCGAGACCTGTGCAAGAACATCAAGGGATCCGAGATCTGGTCGAGATCCGCCAAGGCTGCCATCGCCGCACCCGTCGCGCCGATCAAAGACCTCGTCGGACAGCAGATGTCCGAGGTTGCTCTCCAGCAGAAGTCGGAGAGGCTGATGGCTCAGCTCGAGAGCTACGAGGCCGACGCTCGGTGGTCCCAGCTCCGAGATCAGCGACGATCGCTTCCTGTCGCCACCAAGGCGTCGGAGCTGCTCGCAAAGATTGAGCTCAACGAGGTGACGGTCTGCATGGCCGCGACCGGATCCGGAAAGACGACGCAGATCCCGCAGATCATCTTTGACGACTACATCCGGAAGGGAGACGGAGCAAAGTGCAACATCTTCTGCACCCAGCCGAGGAGGATCGCCGCCATGTCGGTCGCCCAGCGTGTCGCCGCCGAGCGAGGACAGAAGATTGGAGACAACGTCGGATACCAGGTCCGGTTCGACTCGAAGCCTCCTGTGCCGCACGGATCGATCACGTTCTGCACGACGGGTATCTTCCTCAAGAGGATGCAGTCTGCGCTCGGAGGAGACCAGCAGGCCATGACCTGGCTCGACGGACTCACCCACATCGTCGTCGACGAGGTCCACGAGCGAGACATCGACACTGATCTGCTGCTCGTCGTCCTCAAGCGGCTCGTGGCGGACCGACGAGCTCGAAAGCTGCCCGTCCGAGTGGTGCTCATGTCGGCCACGATCGACCCGTCGCTGTTCCAGAACTACTTTATCGACGACCGAGGACGAAAGGCGGCCGTCGCGGACGTGCCCGGACGATCGTTCCCTGTCCAGAAGCGATACCTCGACGACATCGTGCCTAGGCTTCGTGAGCTGCCTACGAGCCAGGGGGGATGGGTGTTCCAGGACAAGGACACGATCAAGTACCTCGACAAGGAGCTCGGACAGTTCAACCCCATGGACAAAACCGAGCTCAAGACGCCCTTCGCCCTCGTCGCCCTCACCATCGCACACATCTGCAAGGTCTCCGAGTCGGGACACATCGTGAGCACACACCCTACCGTCTTTGGTCATCCTCGACCGACCTGACCTTTTCTCCTTTGCCCTGTAGCTCGTCTTCCTCGACGGAATTGAGGCGATCCGAAAGGTGCATGGCCACCTGCTCGACCGACCTCCTCTCGGGTTCAACTTCAGCGGACCCGAGACGTCGATCCACGTGCTCCACTCGACGATCCCAGTCGCCGAGCAGCAGGAGGTCTTTGAGCCTGCCCCGAACGGAGTCCGACGGATCATCCTCGCCACAAACATCGCCGAGACGTCCGTCACGATCCCCAACGTCGTCTACGTCGTCGACACCGGACGAGTCAAGGAGAAGCGGTACGACTCTGCGCGGCATCTGTCGTCGCTCGTGTCTGCGTGGGTGGGAACGTCCAACCTGAACCAGCGAGCGGGACGAGCGGGACGACACCGCGAGGGAGAGTACTACGGTATCCTCTCGCGTGCCCGTCTGAGTGCGATGGACCAGTACTCGATGGTCGAGATGAAGCGATCCGACCTGTCGTCGGTCGTGATGCACATCAAGGCGCTCAACTTTGGAAAGATGGAGGTCGAGGAGGTCCTCTCCGCCACCATCGAGCCCCCCTCGTCCGTCTCGGTCAACAACGCCGTCCTCGCCCTCCGACAGATTGGTGCGCTCGACGACAAGAAGAAGCTCACCTCGCTCGGACGAGTGCTCCTCCAGATCCCGCTCGACGCCGCGCTCGGAAAGCTGGTCCTGTACGGAGCCTTCTACCGATGCCTCGACTCTGCCCTCACCCTCGCCGCCATCCTTGCCGACCGAGACCCGTTCCTCGCCCCTCAGCAGGCGATGGAGCGTGCCAACGAGGTCAAGGACTCGTGGTCCCCTCCCGGCTTCCGATCCGACCCGCTCGCCGTCGTGTCCGCGTACAACACCTGGTACACGCTCGAGCAGTCGTCTCGCCGAATGGACGCTCGCGCCTTCATTCAGAACAACTTCATCCACGCGTCGACGTTCCTGTCGATCCACAAGGTCAAGGAGCAGATCTACACTGCGCTCGTCGACTCTGGAGTCATCGCCATCTCCGCCGGAGGGATCCAGATGGGTCGAGGCCCCCAGTCTCGCTACCTCTCGTCCATGCCCGCCCAGCTCAACTCAAACTCGGACTCGCTGCCCCTCCTGGCCGCGTTGATCGCCACCTCTGCTGCGCCCAACTTTGCGATCCGAGTGGATCAGAAGACGTACCGGACGCACATGGACAAGAAGTGTCAGATCCACCAGTCGAGTGTCAACAACAAGGGCCGAGAGAACCTCCAGGCAGAGTCGTCGACCATCATCTCCGAGAAGGCCCTCTACGCGTTCGCCGAGAAGGTCGGCTTCGGAGAGAACCAACCCGTCCAGCTCCGAACGACGACCCGTCTCGACCCGATGACGTACCTCCTTTTCGGAGCGTACAACGTCGAGGTCACCGGCAACGGACTCCAGTGCGACGACTGGCTGCCCATCCACGGAAACCTCGACGCGCTCGACGATCTCCAGCGACTCAAGACGCTGCTCGAGTCGTGCATGCTGAGGATCTTCGAGGGAGTGGGAAAGAGTCTGGAGCAGAGCAAGATGGGCAGGAACCAGTCGAGGGCGCAGATGCAGGCGCAGCAGCAGCAGCAGCAGAGGAAGAGGATCGACGAGAGTGAGGAGGAAGGGGAGGATGAGGATGGGCTGGAGACGGAGGACAACGACACGAATGAGGATAGGAGTTTGAGTAGGACGGAGATCATCGAGTTGGATAACCTGACCGCGGATGTGGTTTCGGTGCTGGACCGGTTAGTCGCCCTTTCACCTTCTTTTATTTGTCTCCTCATACTGACACCCTCTCCGATATTCTGCTGAACTAGATACTCCGACGAGCGAGGCGCAGGAGTCTCTCGAGCCCCGACCGCACCCAACACTCGTCCCGCCACGCCCGTCGACCCGACCCCGATGTCGCAGGCCGCAGGAGGGAACGGCGTCTACCGACCTCCGATCCCGACCGGACCCCGAGGAGGACGAGGTGGCGCGCAGGGAGCGTCGTTCCCGAGGGCGCCGACCGCTCCTCGAGGGGCTTACGGAGGAGGAGGGGGACGAGGGGGATACTAGATGGGGCTGAGGCCTCGTTTTCTTATCTTCTCTTGTCCTTTTCCTCGTCTCTGGGCAGTAGTGTGCTCTCTGCTTAGTTTTCCTTCGCCGCAAAAGGCTTTCAGCTCGCCCTTATCTACCCCTGTCTACTTCTTTGCTCTTTCCACTCTCTCTTGCCCGCTCGCTCTCCCGCTAGATAGATCTTAAACTTCTCACATTACATGCAACAGTCTCTTACATCATCCGCGTCCATCGAAAGCGAGATTCCGGAAAAGTCATTCCATTCCATCGCACCAGATCGAGCAGCGACACAGACAGAGGAGGCAAGCAGCAGCGAATCCCGGTTCCGGCCACCCTTGACTCGACGGACCGCCAGTTTCACGAAACAAACGCGTCGCTCATGGGGAGGGCGAAAGCGTGTGCTGAGAAGACAAGGGGTCCGTCGGGAGAAGGGAGGTACCAAAAGACACTCAGCCTCGATGCGGGCGAGAAGAAACAGGCAAGAAGGCTTGATGCGCGCTCGCGACCAGTCATCGTTCTATAGCTCGACCAAGGCCTTGACGAGCTGAGAGGATCGATCGAGAGCGCGCAAAATACCTAACTGTCTCTGGTGCCGGGTCCGTCGACTCGACATCTCACGTCCTCAACCATGTCCAGGGCCGACCCAGATGACCTGGGCGGACACGTGGGGCCGAGAAGAAAAGACGTCGAGAAGAACGATCTTCGGGCAGTGAAGCGATATGGAAGTGGCAGAAAGAGAAAAGAAGGGGGACCGATGCGCGCCCAATGCCTCCTCGCCCTCCAGCGCGAGGTTGCCTCAAGGGCTAGAGGCGAAGACGGCGAGGCGCGGAAAGGCCCTCGCTCTCCCTAGAACCGATCGTCACGTCCCGATCCCTGGAAGGAAGCAGAACGCAGGTCTCGAGCCGAGCCGGACGCGAAGACGAGCGCTTTTGAGCCGGAGCTGACGCACGTGGGGCAAGGTGGACGCGACTCCTCGACTCATCAATCGTCTTCTCCATGCAGTCTGACCAGCGATAGAGCGAGCAGCCGCATGAGGCGAGAGGATGATGTCGAGGAGAGGACGCCCGCTCGCGGAGTGATTGTAGGTGGGAGGGGAGGGGAGGTGGATCGATCCGCGCCCGACAAGTCTCAGCCTACCAGCTGAGGCAGAGCCAAAAGCTGGGACAGAGAGCAGCAAGGCGCGGAAGGATCCCCACTCCCGCGGTGAAGGAGGAAGGAAGAAGAGAATGAAGATGGGTGGTGGAGTTCGTCGACGCGTCCTGGGCGAGTCTCTTTCATCACACGTATCGCGCTCTCTCAGAGAGGGACGCGTAGCGCAGACTGCCGATCAGGACGCGAGGACATCGTCATAGACGGTGGCCGAAGAGGTGCAGACAGCAGAGACCCCTCAGACCAGATCGGCTCGACACGCCGACCAAGGACCAGATCATCCACCGTCTCGCGGGATAAAGCCCAGGAGAGGTGGATATTGGATCCAGGCCGGCGTGAAGGCGCCGAGCGTGGCCGTCATGGGTCAAAGCACAGCACGCGCGGTATCCAAAGGGAGGTCCCGCTCCCTAAAGACCGGCATGCAAATCCACGTCGAGAACCACGTACGCGGGCTGGCGCGAGAGGGACCTCTGCTTGACGAGGCCATCGTCGGTAGCTCGACTGGCGCTCGCGATCTCGGCTCCCACTCACGCCGACAGTGGCGTGAGAGTGGAGGATGAGAGCGCCAGAAGGGGGTCTCCCAGGGACGGAGGGATGGAAAGAGGAACGAGATGGGAAGAGAGGGGCTGGGAGGCGGGAGCCCGACATGAGATGGGACAGTCTCGAGCGAGTTTGAGCCATGAAGCTCTGCATCCTCGACACGCGACACCTTCACGCCTAGATCAGGTGACCCGGTCTCCGCCATGAGCTGAACGCGAGCTGGGATGCTATGCGTCAGGCCACGGCAAGGAGTGCACAACCACCTGGGATGAGGCGTCGGTATCGCGTGAGGAGGATACAGAGCAAGGGGAGTACGATACAGATAAGAGAAAGAGAGGAAGGACGGGAAGGAGAGGAAGAGAGGAAAGAAAGAGCGAGGAGCAAAGCTTCGCTACTCGCTTTTGGTGGTTGGAAGGCAAGACGAGAAGTGCTGGCAGGTCGTCAAGGTGGAAGGGTCGACAGGGGTGGAAGCCCAAGCTGACCGTTCCGACCCCACGTCGTCGCAGCGCGACTCTTCTGTGCCCGCTCGTGGCGCTCTGGTGTATCAGAGATGCCAACCGAGCTCTGCATCGCCGTCTGAGTGCGTCTAGCCCTTCATCTCCCCCAGCCTGTCCATCTGGTTCCCGTCCTGATCGATCCCAAACTCCCTCCCCTCCCGCATCTTCCTCAGATCGCCCTTCAGCACAGGCTGTCCATCCCAGCCGCACGTACACATCAGCGCGTGCCGACCTCCCCAGCCGACCGTGAGAAGAGAGGCGGGACTCACCAGACTCGGACACCCCTCCCCTCCCTTGACGCCCTCCTTTGTCCCTCCGGTGAAGAGGTACATCCTCTCGCAGCACTCGTACAGGTTCAAGATCTCGGTAGAGCACTTGGAGTAGTCGGACTTGTTTCGGTTCAGACACGTCTGGATCAGGCAGGCAAGGGGATGGCAGTTTGGTGGACGCTGGGAACGAGCGAGGGAGGGAGGAGAACGGTGAGCTCGCGTCGAGGAGGTAGGCGGGCAGGACGGCGACGAACAGGTGGTGGGGAGGGGAGATCCTCTATGCGGGGCAGGGTAGAAGTCGATGCAATGGAGGATGACGAGAAGGGACCCATGGTTGTTGCTTGTCGACGTTAGCAGCAAGGAGAGGAAGAGCGAGGCGACGTCATCATCGCTTTCACGAGCTCACCACTGAGTCCGCTTCCGGGCCATCTCCTCATCCGCACCCGCCAACGCCCACCCACTCAAGCCAACGCACACACACAACCATGTCCATCCCATCCAACGCCTCCTCGTTCCCCAAGTCGACCGTCGCCCCCAACATCGGGGACGAGTCGCTCGCTCCCGTCCAGGCCGGTCAGCAAGGTGAGCTTCCCTCGTCCTTCTGTCCTCCCCACCCTGACCGCTCAGCTGTCATCCGTCCCTTTCGCTGACGCCTCCCTCCACCCTTCTCCCTTAGCCGGCACAACCCCCCACGACACCCGTCACGCCCCCACCCACTCTGCCACTCCTCACGAATCCACCACCGTCCCCTCCTCCATCCCACGGGACACGCCCCCATCCGACGTCGCAGAGGTCGTCACCGAGCGACCTCGCGGCGTCTCCGAGGGAGGAGAGAAGGTTGGGTTCATGGAGAAGGCGAAGGGGTTTGCGCAGGTGTTCAACGGGAAGGTGCATGGGGATGAGAAGAAGGTGCTGGCGGGGGAGGCGGAGCTGAGGGGCGTGGAGGGGGTGAGGAAGGCGGATGTTTAGGATGGAGAGGGATGTTTAGGATGATGAGAGTGGGATGAGTTCATGATATATCGTAGAGGTAGAGGGGTGGGGGCAGAGGAGATAAGACCGAAAGGGGAAAGCTAGAGTGAGAGGGGGAGAGAAGGAAACCCAGCGAGCGCGAAGACAGACCCAGATAAAGTTCCAGAGCAGTGATCTAGATAAGAGATGACCGAACAGTCTAAACAGGCACCTCGACCTGCGAGGTGACGTCCTCCTCTAAGACAGCAGCGACGATGGGAGCCTCCACGACCTCCACTGGAGGTGCAGGCGCCTCGATCTCCTCGACCTTCTCCTCGATAGGGACCGCAAGGACCTCGACCGTCGACTCGGGAACGACGGCCGGCTCCTTCTCTACGGCGACTGTCGAGGCTTCGTCCTGTGCGGCAGGAACATTGTCGACCGATGCAGGCTCTTCCACCTCGGACCGGACGATAGCGACCTCCTCCGCGGCTGCTGGCTCCTCGACCGATGGTGTGGACTCCTCGACTTGCGCGACGGGCTTGTCCTGAAAAGGCTCGATGACTTGGACAGATGCAGCGGCGGGGGGTTCGTCCTCGACGACGGCGGCGGGTGCCGTGTCCTCCTCGGGGATCTCGACTTCCTTGACAGGCGCATCGACGACAGCAGCGACGTCCTCGTTTGCGACGGCAGCCTCATCCTGACCAGTGGGCTCGGCCATCTCGACCTCGTCCTCCGCTACCACCGTCACCGGCTTCTCCTCTCCCTTCACCTCTCCCTCGGCCGCCACCTCCTCCGCAGACTCGGCCTCGACCGCAGCGTCTCCCTCCATCTTCGTCTGCTCTACCGGCTCGACAGTCTCCTCCTCCTGCTCCTCCTCCTTGATCTCATCGACCTCTCCCTCTCCCTCTCCCCCTCCCTCCTTCGCCTCCACCTCCAGCCTCGCCCGATCCTGCTTCACCCCCAACTCCCCCTGCCCACCCAACCGCTGCAACGCATACCTACACACCGTCAACTTCGGGTTCGCGATACTCGGCGCCTCCCACGCCCGCGTAACAACGTAGAGCCCGTCGTAGCGGTACCCGTCCTTGGGTGCGAACTCCGAAGGGTTCTTGTACCCTCTGATGACCCGGACGGGCTTCCCGGTCTCGCACGACTTCTTGAGCGAGGCGTTGGGAGGGTGGTCGAACGATTGGTTGAACGATTGGGCGGCGACGCGGAGGTTCTTTGGGTCTTTGGCGGTTCCCTGTTCGATGGCGAGCGAGATGGGAATGGTTAGCGAGTGGAGGGGAGGGAGGAAGACGGGGGAACGTACGGAAAGGTTGGTTCCTCCTGAGCCGGTGTAGGTGAAGAGTTCTCCGTTGTCGACGTCGTCGGCCCATCCTCCGGAGAGGGCGATGGACCAGCAGCCGACTTTGGCGTTGCCGGCGATACCGCTGAGCAGACAAGGAGGAGAGGCGAGCGGTCAGCAAGACAAGCGAGACGACCGAGCTTAGTCTAGAGCAGCAGTAAAACGTACCCAACAGGAGGACTGGTATGGTGGCACGAGCGGAACGAAGACCAGTCAGCTCCAGTGCGGACGCCGGCTCGCAGGAGTAAAACGGAGAGGGGCCAAAGACTCACGCATGGACAGCAGCCTTCGAGACAGCCATACGCGTCGGCCACCATATTCCAACAGCGATACCAGGGCTGTAGGGGAGACAGATGGAACGTGTCAGCCACAGGTGCAAGGGACGGCGGCGGGGGAGCTCGTAAGCAGAGGTCGCCGAGGGACGGAGCTCACATGTGTCCAAACGTCTTCCTGCGAAGCCACAACTCAGTCAAGACGCGTAAGAGTCAGTTTCGTACGCGCGCACTGCAGTCAGGGACCCTTTTCACTCGTTCTTCGTACTCACGGGTCGTTGTTTCTCTTGCCGACCCTGACTCCGTGGCCTGATCCTCGGATGCCTCCGATGACGGGTCTCCCCCTCTGGTTGTCCCTCCTCTGCCTCTTTGCCTCCTGCGTCTCATCCCCTTCCTCGCCCTCCCCATCCTCGACCACCCAGTTGTCCTCCGGCTCCTCATACTCGTCCTCCTCCTCCTCTGACCCTCTCTTCCTCTTGCCCAGCACGGCAGGCTCGTTCTCGTCCTCGTAGTCCTCCGAGTCCCACCGCTGACGGACAATCTCCTTCGTGTAGTCGACCCGCTTGCCAGAGTTGCGTGCTGAGCGACGACCGGGGGTGGAACCCTCTGCGAGGGACGAGGTGGGAGAGCCGCCTGCTGCTGAGGAGGCGATAGAGGGTCGAGGACGAGCTGCTTTCGGCTTGGGCTTGGGTTTGGGGGTCGACGCGTGGCCGAACGAGATTACTGGGCCGGATGGAAGGGAAGGGACGGAGGGAGCTTGGCCCATTGTATTGGAGAAGAGGGCGGCCAGAATGCGCTGGTTCTCACTGCGTGAGCAGGGTAGAAGGGCGAGACGGTCAGCACGGGACGGGAGAAGGGAGGGACGTGTTGGTTGAGCTTCGCCCATGGATGCACAACGAGCGCCTGGGACTCACGCAATGTTGGCCAGCCTCTCCTGCTCGTACTTCTCTGCGACAGAGTTCATCCTGAGCGCGTAGATGTGGGTGTGGGTGTCGCTGGGTGTCTCGGTGGTCGGTGTTGGTGGCAGCGAGTTGACTCAGACGGGGCGAGGGCAAAACGCGACCGCGTCTCGCCCATCCCCGCCTCCCAGACGCACAAAGGTTACATGACCCCTCCTCAGCTTGCACGTAATTTGAGTATGTCTTTTGAACTTAGCCATACATGAGAGTGAAAACCTCTCTCGAATCCAGCCAATGAGCTGAGGATCCGGCTTCTGCTCGAGCTCGAATTCGAGCTGAACACTGAGGGAAAGGACGCCAGCTCACCGAGCTCACACCGAGCTCACCGACTCGCCCTGCCCTAACCACTCCTTTGCGCTCCGCCAGGCCACCTGACATCGCGATGGCTCTCCTGGACGTTCCTGCCGAGGTCTGGGTCCCGGATCTTCTTCTTTGTCGCACCGCCACTGCCGTTCCTTGGGAACGAGACCGAATCGTTTCTCGAGGACGCGAAGCGGTGGAGAGGGGATGACAAGGCAGATTGGAAGGGGATTGATTCGCTCATGCTCGTGTCAAAGAGGTTGCACGTAGGTCCCGTCGCCTAGATGGATACGAGCCTTCATGATCGTTCCACGGCTGACCCACCGTCTTCCAGGAGCTGGTCTCTCCGGTCTTCTGGTCGTACGTCGTCGTCCACACTCCCCGCGCGGCTGCCAACCTCCTGAACCGCCAGCACAAGAAACCCGCCGCGGAGACAAAGGTGGTATTCAGCTGGATCAAGGTCCTACAGATACGCACCACCGACGTTGACCTCGCCGCTCAGCCTACTAGGTGGGAGGATCGATCCGCAGAGCACCCCTTCGTCACGCTAGTCAGGACGTCACCCGCCCTTCTTCACCTGGACTTTACCTACGACGATCAGCCTGGCTGCCCAGTCCAGCCATCATCCATCCCGTTCCACGTCCTCCTCGCCTTAGCGATCCGCCCACAAGTCATTTCCGGTATCTCGGGGATCGCTATCGACCACTCGAACCTGTCGGCATGTTTGCTCGCTCTCAAGCAGCACGAGTCCGGACTACGAGCTCTGTCGGTCTTCCAGGTCGGACACAGACGGTCGTGAATGCTCGACGAGCTTGCTCCTAAGTGCAAACTCGAGTTCCCTCTCATCCGGTCGCTTGCCGTCGCCTGTCTCGATGCGGCCGAACCGCGCTGGCTCGAGGATGTCGCGAAGCTGTGGACCGGGGAGAAATGTCTGGACAAAGTCGCAATCGGGAATGTCAATGATGCGCCCGATCTGGCCCTGAGGAACGCACAGCCCTTGTTTCTCCACCGGAACGGGCTACCTGCCTCGCTGTTCCTTCGCGGGATCCCACTGGCCGCCAGTGTCTTCAGCCTTCTGGACCCAGGGAACGTCCTCGAGCTTTGCTTGCGAGTGGGGTCACCTGCGGATGAGGATGAGACTCAGTCTCACTGGGCAAGGTCGCTGGATCTGGCGGAAGGCGGAGTCGTACGGTCCATCAAAAGAGTGGTCCTTGTTGAAGTCGGGACCACGCAAAGGACATCGCCAGCGGGCAATCGGAACCTCTCGCAACTCATCTGTCGCGCACGCTTGCCGTCGCTCGGGTCTGTTGTGTGGGTGTCTTGCATCAAATCAGATACGTCTCTCACGTGGACAGAGTAAGCGCAACTTCTCGCCACCCGCTCTTTCTAGGATGGCTCTGACGATCTTGCCTCGTACTTGTCCACAGACCGCTCCTGAAGTGGATCATCGAGCTCACCAAGGATGGCGTCGAACTGGACATCCAATAGTCGTCGCTCCAACTCGCCTGTCTATGACCTTCCCTGCCCCGCTTCTACGTCTTCGCCCTGCGCCCTAAAATGGACCCTCACCTCCCCCGCCTCCCCCGCCAGCCTCCTCCTCGTCTTCCCCTTCTTGTCCGGCGTCCCAACCATTACCTCCACCCTCCCCTCATCGCCCCCACCTTGCTCCTTCAACCCCTTCACGCCCAACTCCTCAGCCGCTGTGGCGAACCCACCTGGGGGAGCGAGGAGGAAGGCTTGCGAGAGGGAGACGATCGTTGCGATAAGGGCGGCTGGGGAGGCTGGGAGGGAGGAGGAGGGGGAGGGGGAGGCGAAGGGGAGGGAGGGGAGGGTCGGGGTGAGGAGGGGGAAGTCGGAGAAGGTGTGGTGGGTGGATTGGACTGCGGTGCGAGACGAGCGGGACGGGTCAGCGTTCGCGTTCGAAGCGACGCACACAGAGGTCAGAGAGGATATAATGTGATGTACTCACGAACAGTCGTGAACCACGCTCCTCCAGCCGGGCTCGAACGACTCGAGCTCGTCGATGATGACCCCCAGTGGGCCATGATCGACTTCAACCGCTCAAAGTGGTCCTTCCACAGCGTGAACCCTTCCGAGTTAACGCACAGCGCGGGTGGGAGTTCCTTGCGGAGGTTGGGGTCGTCCTTTTGAGGGAGGGGAGCGAGCCAGGGATCGAGGAGGAGGGCTTTGGTGATGGCGAGCTTGGGCATGGAGGAGGGAGGAGGGTTGGAGAGGAGGTGGAGGGTGGTGGCGCCGCCGAAGCTGCAAAGGGAATGTGTCGAAGGGCGCACGCGTCAGTCAAAAGCAGGAAAAAAAAAGAGAGAGAAGCAAAGTGAACGCACCTGTGTCCTCCGAGGGCGATCTTCTCGACGTCGACGGTCCCGACCCACTCGTCTCCGAGACTCCTCGGTGCGGCAGCAGCGGCAGCCTTTGCCTCCTCGATGACGAAGCCGTCGACCTTGTTGCCTCCGACGAGAGACGAAAAGGCCTTGAAGGCCTCGTAGACCTCATGGTGGCGGACTTCGAGTTGAGACTGACGGAGGGGGATCTTATCGTCGGACAGCTCAGACTTGGACGAAGGGTCGCGGGCGGGCGACCAGCTGAAAAAATGAGGATATACGTCAGCTGGACTGGAGGTAAACAAGTGGAGGAGGACGGATCTGCACGTACGTGAGCTCCTCGTTCTTGATGTAGAGCAGTTGACGCGTCGTGATCTTGCCGGCGGGCGAGACCTCGTGGATCGCGCTCGTAGGTCCAGTACCGTCCTACATATGAGGTTTCGACAACAAATCGGCTTAAGCTGAAGGTCGCGAGCAGCCACAAAGCGGGACTGACCTTGTGGTCCAAAACGAGAACGACGTATCCACTTCCAGCGAGCGCGCGACACAGCTGCGAGTAGACGTGCTTGCCTCCTCCGAGTCCGTGCGAGAAGATGAGCAGCGGCCACTTGCCAGAGGTGGTGGGCGGCGAGAGAAGAGGAGCAGAGCCGTGCAGGTTTGGGATGGCGGCACTGGAGCCGACCAGGTGGAAGACGGGGGTGAGGAGGGCACGGGAGACGCCTGTAGATCGTGAATGGGGCGGGTGAGTCATGGGTTCAGACACAAGTCAAGTAATGTCAATGTGCTCACCTAGGAAGCGCGAGTATCCGTCAATGAGCGATGAGATCGGCCTGTCGAGATTCCGACAAGGACGCGGTCAGCTCCAGCTCACCCCGACTCTGTACTCCCTCTCATCCCGACGGCACGACCTCCTCGGCCGACCACTCACCTGACGAGCCAGTCGACCCCGTCTCCCTTGACACTGTCATCGACCTGAGCCGGGTAGAACAGGGCCCATCCTACCTCGTCCACCTTGAGGACCGGCTCGTTCGTGGCCGTGAGGACCGGGCTCGGCAGCACAAACGGCACAGACGGAGGGTGGTACGCTGCAAGGTAGCCGACCTTGTACGTAGACTTGATCGTAGGGAAGGCAGGTGCAGCGAGTGGGTTGAGGAACGAGAGGAGACCCATGAGGAGAGGAAGCTGTTGAGCTTAAGGGGGTCGACGGAGGGAGAACAGGGTGGAGGGGGGGTGGGCTGAGAGCGGTTGAGGGCGGAGCAGCGGTCAGTGCATGTCAAAAGTAGGCATGGAGGTAGAGAGGAGAGTTGCAATCGTACTGCTACGCTTGCAGAGTCCCTGATCGATGCTGTCGGAGGGCAGACGACGCTGAGGGGGAAGGGAGGGTTGAGCTCACCGATCTGCGGCAAACAGTGACGTGAGCACCCGGCCCCAGCAGAAGCCGGATCGCACTCTCGCACATACATATATAGTCGAGGGATGATACCGAGTGAATGAACACAATCTGAGAGGAAGATATCCGATCTGAGTTTTATATGCAGAAAGCAGGAGAACCACAGCAAGTGTGATCGGGCGCGACGCAACTGGCAGGCGTATTGGAGCCGGGCCGTGTACTTCCTGCAGGGCGCAGGTTGTTTTTTCGATACGACTCAGCTCTGTGATCGGTCCGGCAGATCGCTATTAAGCTTCTCATGGACTCAGCTCTGCCTTTCCTGCTCTTGTGGTCGATGGACGCGCTCTCGGCTCTGTCCGAACGTCCGATTGACTCGGCCCTGTCCTCCTCCGTTCACGAAAAGAGCTCGTCCCATCTTGTCCCGAACTCCCACCCAGTCAAACCCCTACCAGCATGTCCGTCTCTGCCCCAGCAACCAAGACGTACGACCTCAAAGAACTCACGATCGTCGCTGCCTCTCCGGAGCAAGCCAAAGTCGGGAGACAAAACACGTTCCGTGAGCTCGCTCACCCTCTCTTCCCAACTTGTAGCTGAGGCCAAGCTGATAGGGTGCTTTATGTGCGGGTCGACAGCCTACTGGGGCGCACCCCGAGGCTTCACAATGGACAAGTACCTCGAGCGAGACGAGATCATGGAGAAGGAAGAGTGGGGAGCCGACAACTTTCTCATCACTTGGTGAGCTCACCCTCTTCACCTCTCTCACTCTTCTGTCCCGCCTGCTGACCGCCTCCTATCCTTGCGCGTTGCGGTTAGGGTCCTCGTCCCTCGTGCTTCTCCTGATACAACGACTGAGATCCTCACACACTGCGAGACCTTCCGACGGACCGCGTTCTCCATCGCTCCCGGCTCTCAGGCGGCGGAGCTCAAGGAGGTGATCGCCTATGGGATCGCGAGCGTTTACACGCCGGAGCAGTACCGGAAGAGAGGGTACGGGAAGAGGATGTTGCAGCTTTTGCACTGTTAGTCTTTCTCTCCCACCATGTCCCGCACAAACGCTGACTACTTCTTGCACGTGCCGACACCCGTCAGATGTCCTCGCCCCCTCCTCGTCCCTGCCCCCGTACCCAACCGACAACTTCGGTCCCCCGCCTCCCTCACCACCGCCCGGCCGCTCGCTTGATGCGTCTTTCTCGGTGCTCTACTCTGACATCGGGCCGACGTTCTATAGGTCTTGCACGCAGGGTGCGGGCGAGGAGGCGAGGGATGGGTGGGTTGAGATGGGGTCTGTTGGGCGGTTCTGGATCTTGGAAGGCGAGATTGAGGATGGAGAGGATGGAGAAGTGGAGTGGCTGGATCGAGCGGGAGTGAAGGGCGTAGAGGAGGAGGTCTCAAGGCGGATGAAGGCGGAGCAAGGGAGGATTGGAGGGGAAAAGGAGAAGAGGGCGGTGGGGTTCTTGCCTACTAAGTGCGTACTTGCTCATCTGCTCTCCGGTATCGCTATCGTGCTGATGCTGACTTGTCCTTGTGCCACGTGAACAGTGGTCTCCTCTCCCTCCACCCTCTCCGTTCTCTCCTCTCCGACCCGCCCACCTCCGACCGAATCTTCGGCTTCCGTCTTCCCTCCACCCAACCTCCATCCATCGTCACCTACATCACCTCAACCGAGACAGCGCCCTTCAAGACCCTTCTGATCACCCACCTATCCGGCCCGGTCCCCTTCTCCGCCATCGAGCGCGCCGCCCGCAAAGAAGGGTGCGACCGAGTCGAGATCTGGGGCGATGACGCCGTCTCGCGCGAGTGGACTACGCGAGAAGGGAAGAAGGGCGAGTGGCTGGAGAGGAGTGATCATCTTAGTGCGCTGGCGGACTACGAGAGCGGCGGGAAGGTCGAATGGAGGCTGAACGAGAAGTATGCGTGGTGCTAATTGGGCTGTTTTGATACAGAACGATGATATATGTTTGTTAATTGATCATTCGAGACATCTAGAACCTGCTAGAATATGTGTTGCCATGACTGAGAACCCGCCCGTCTACTTCCCCTCTCCCTCCGGCACCTCCACAAACGCCCTATACACACTCAACTCCCCTTCCCCCTCCGCACTGAGCTTCACCTCCTTCCCAGCACTCACGAACCAAACACTCCCCTCCCCCAACACCCCCTCTACACCCTCACACACCAACCTCCCCTTCCCACCCGTCACAATCAAGATGCTCGGTCCCTCCACACCCCTTTGCACCTCCTCCTGACCACTCAGCTTCGTATGCAGAACCGAGAACTCCTCGATCGGCGGGTCGTACAACTGCGTGTTCTTGAGCCCGCGGAAGTCCTTGGGCGGCATGAGCTGGGCGTCGGCAGGGGCGGTGGTGTACGTGAGCATGTCCACGAGGGTGGGGACGTCCCGGAGTTTCGGGGTGAGCCCGGCTCGGACGACGTTGTCCGAGGTGGCCATGCATTCGATGATGTCTGTCGCATCAACGACGTGGGCGGGGAGAGGAGTCAGTATGAGGTGCGAGTGAGAAGGGAGCGAGCAGGAATGATGGGACTGACCTCCAGAGATGTATGCGTGAGGCTCGTTCGCGCGGAGGAAGACGGCTTCACCGCTCTCAAGCTTGACTACGTTCAGCAAGAACGCACAGAACACGCCCACGTCGCTTGGGAACTGGCTCTCCAACAGCAGTACCAACTCCCTCAGCCCTTCCTCTTCGCTCTCCTCCGATGAGACCTCCTTCCCGCCGACCTTGTACCGCCCGACGAGGTTCTCGACCTGCTTCTTCACGTCGTCATCCTTGGCGTTCATGAGCGCGGCAAAGACCTCCTTGAGCGCGACGGCCTCGACCGGGTTGGACGTCGTAGAGGGCAGGGATTGGGAAGACGGTGCGGAAAGGGCGATGAGAGTCGAGATGGCTGTGGGACCGATGAGGGCGGCGAGTTCTGGGACGTGTCGGACGTAGGAGGCGATTTGGGGGAGGGGTCGGAAGCCGCAGAAGCCGGAGAAGGGAGTGATGGCCAGGGCCATCTCGGGCTGAGAAGAAGAGGTAATGAGGTTCGATCAGCGAGAGCTCGTGATGACCCAAGGCCTATCCGTTGAGACGACATACCTTGTGGTTGTCATCTGAGCGTGGCAAAAGCACAGATACGAGACACGGGCGAAGGTCAGGGCAGGCTCAGGCCGGACGTGAGCTTTGGACGCGTTCGGGCTCACCCTTGTAGACGTTTGGTCGCTCAGAGTGCAGCTTCTTGGCGAGCGCCTTGTCCGGGTGGGCCTGGATAGAAAGTGCCTTTCCGATAGCGAGGACCTTGAACAGATACGGCATCTCTGGACCAAAAAAGTCGACAATCTTCTGTCCGAGGTAGGCGGGCGGGTCCGAAGCGATGATCTCGGCCAGGGCGACAGACGTGTCGAGCGACTTGGAGGGACAGGACGGGTGGGTGCCCATCCAGAGCTAGGCGACCAAAGCAGAACAGAGTCAGTCGAGCCTGTCTTGTTCTCTCGGGAGGTGACAGTGCGACCGGGCGGGCTGAAGACGGAGCAAGCTCATCGAGATTCCCCTCCCTCGCGTCGCCGAGCTCTCTTGAGCTTGATCTGTCTCCAGCCGTCTTCGAGTCGAGAAGAGCACACTCCAGGCCCCTCGGTAACCTCTAGAAAGCTGGCTTGGTGCTCTCTTCCCGCCTCGCGTCTAGCAGCCCACGTTGCTGCTCTCGGTCATCTCGGCTCCGCGACCCCTTGTCCTCGGACGGAGACAGCTCGAGCAAGACTCACCTCTGCGTACGGCTTCTTCTCGTCGACCTCAAAGCCAGGTGTCGTCCTGCCGTACTGGGCTGCCTTGCTGTCCGATCCGATCTTCCCCCATTCGTACGACTGCACGCCGCACGAGAGCTGGAACGCGGGGACAAACTCGATGGCCATCTGAGACGGAGAAGAGAGGGCGCACAGGGTCAGCAAGGCAGGCCAGCAAGTCACGCTCAAGGAGCAGAACCTTACGATCGGAGACTGAAGTGTGGAGAGAGTCGTGGGCGATGAGATTGAGCTCGTTGAAGGGAGACACGCGAGAGGGCGAGCTCGCCGACGACTGGACGCGAGGGTTCACTCACTTGCCCGCAGCCCCACACAAAGAGTGACTCACAGACCCGAACAAAAAGTTAGTAGTAACATCTTCGACACAGAGACACACGCAGAGCTCGAGCACGAATAGGAAATCGATCAGGACGGGAAGCGACGGATGGCACGTGTCACGCTGCGTTACAGCTCGTCTTCGCCTCGAACGGACGAGCTCACGTTCCAGTCAACCTTGCTGCCGTCGCCGACTTCAGGCAGGATCTCGACCTTCCGCGACTAGAGCCTACTATGGATTACTCCTGGTCAAGTCCTCCATCTCTCGCCGGTCGATCCACTATTGTCTCGCTATGTCTTCCGCTGCCTCAGCCCTCCCGAAGTCCGTGCTCACTTCGCGCGCAGAGGATGGCTCTCGTCCTCTCGCGCTCTCCGAAGCCGCCAGCAGTACTTAGTGTCGTGCGCCGACACTCGAGACGTCTCATCGCCCAGCTAGGCGCCTGAAGCGCAATGCGACCCTCTTTTCGAGATCGCAAAGGACGTGCATGGACGCACTACGCCGCTTCGCCCGACCTCATGCACACGCCTCTGCTGTCGGCTCGCCCGGACCATTGCCCTGCCTACTTTGCAGCTCCGCCCTCTCTCCTCCTTGACCATCACCCGCTCACCACCACTATGGCCGACCTCTTCTTCGGCCCGCCTCCCGACATGTCTCGCCCCGCCAAAGGCCCATCGTTCTCCGCACTGCAGCAGCTCCAGACGCGCACTGTACGTACGTCCCTAGCTCCCTCTCGTCTGGCGCGAGCTCACTCCACTGCCCTGTTTCCTATCAGATCTTGCTCCGCCGTCTCCCAGCCGAGCTTGTTCTCCCCATCCTCCACCTGGCCTCCTACTACGCCATCGAGGTCTCCTGGCGAATGGGCGGCGTCTCGGTCGCATCGCCCAACCGGACGCAGTACCTCGTTTCAAAAGCTGGAGGACGAGCCGGAAGGGTCGAGGCGGTGAAGATGTGTGTGCGAGGGATGGACCAGGGGTTCATGGTCAGAGGAGTGTTCGATGGAGGGGATCAGAGAGGGTTGGAGGCGGTGGAGGGTGAGTCACTTGCTTGTGCGGCGGTCCGTTCATCGTGACCTGACTGGTGTTGGTTGGCTCTCAGCAGAAGAGACAACAGGAAGGAAGACGACCTCGCACTCGTACTTTGAGACGTATCTCCTTCGCGGACCGGAGGACGAGGTCAAGGAAGTCGAGGGAAGCCGGCGCGTCTTGTTTGAGAACCGTTACGCGTACGTACACTCCCTCTCTTTCTCTGCATCCCTATCCTGGCTGACCGCTCGTTCTTTCGCTCACAGCTTCCCTCTCCCTCTCACACACATCGCCACCTTCGCCCGCCCGTCCTCTCCGACCTCCTCGTCCGCGGCCGACCTACTCGCCCTCGCCCAGCCAGGCGATCGCTTCGCCATCGACGTCGTAGCTGACCGCAGCTGGTGGGTCAACATCGTCGAGTCAGTCTACCTGCTCCCTTATCCTCCCTCTCATTCTCACCCCCCAAACGAGCTGACTCGCGTGTTCATCTGCGGCGCCACAGATCCGCCCGCATCGAGCACTCCATCTCGTACTTCCACCCTCCATCTCCTCGTCTCCTTTCTGACCTGGGCGACGCAGCGGGCGAAGGAAAGTAGATGCGATGCGAGACGAGGCTAGGGTATAGTGGGTACGAAAGGGTGACGAGTGTAGGTTGATTCGAAGATCAGATGACGAGCGGGACGAAGAGATTGTGAGAGGCGCTGAACGAATCGGGCGACAGAGAGCGGAAAAGAGGAGAGGGAGTCTAGAGTATGAACGACCGGCGAATTTGGGGCGGAGTAGAAGAGGAGCGAAAAGCGAAGAAGTCCAGGAGAAAAAGATGAGAAGAGAAGAGAGTGTTCTAGGTTGAAGTGGAGCGTCGATCGAGAGGTCGTTCGTAAAGACGTGTATGGCTGCGCGACGACGATGCAGACAGTGTGGGACGGATCGAGGCCAGAGTCCGGAAGAGTTGTAAAATGATAGGTGAGAGCGAGGCTGAGTGGGCGAGACCTAGTACCGGAACCGGGTGATGTACGGGTTGAGCGCGATCGGGTAGAGGAGGTGAGGGACGAGGACCTGATGGACGGCATTGAGAAGAGCAGCACAATCGTCAGCTAGAAGTCCTGGCAGGTTGGAGCGGCTCCCACGAAAGACTGACCATCATCAGCGGGAAGATCGAGATAAAGTCGGTGATCTGCCACTCCATCGGCACGAGCGGTGTCGTGAGGATAATCACTCCGACGAGGACGAAGGACCACATGGTGAGCATGATCCAGAAGCGCTTCCAGATCGCCGGGATCTCCTTGAATACGGTCGATGTGATGGCGTCCTTGACAGTAGCGCTCCAGACCATGTTGATCGAGAACAGATGCGAGAGGAGCGCCATCGAGACGTGGAAGGAGAGGCCACCGAACTGTGTCGAAGGAAAGGACGGAGACGAGTCAGTGACGACAAAGGCGGGATTGAGAAGGGATGGAAAAACGCACGAAGATCAGGAAGAAGGGCAGCCACATGAACTGCTCTTCGAGTGCTCGCAGGATGCCGCAGTCGCCCGATCGGAACCGGAGGATGGAGAACGAGACGGACGAGGCGAGCGAGAAGACCACGAGCAGTCCAAGAGTCACCGACCACGCTGAAACGTAAGCCAGGTCAAGGGTCGGGATGAAAAGGCCGTCTGTGAAATGCAAGCGGGAACGTAAGCGGGCGCATCTGGGGGGCGAGGCGGAGGGCCAGACGCAAGAGAAGGACTCACACATCGCGTAGTTGAAGATAGAGAGAGGCCAAGCCGCCGATATCGCAACGTACGACATCATATACGCAAAGGAGCTGAATTTGTAATGGATCGGGAGTCTGTGTCGGCCGGCGGGGCGAAGGAGAAGGTCAGAGGGCAGAAGCGAAGCCTTTTCAGTCGCGCGCGCCGGACTCACGATGAGCGGACCATGAACGAGATGATTTGGCTGGTGAACGGTCCCTTGTACGGCCACTTGTAGAGCGGCTATCGGTCAGTGAGGAAAGCGAGGAGGGGAGACGGGCGAGTCAGCCACGGGCCGCGCGTGAAGACAGACTGCGGACGGGATGAGAAGACTTACGTTGAAGATGAGCTCGCTGATGAGGGACGTAGCAGAGTCATCGAAGGTCAGTGATTGATATATCAACATTGGACCTGACGCAAGAAAGGGGCAAGGGTACGAACGAGACTCCGTACGCGTACTGACAAGAGAGGAGAGGTCAGCTTTGCCTGCCAGATTTCCAATTTCTTTCAGACGTACCTTCTGCCATCGGTTGACCTCATCGTCGGCCGCGAGACTAGACGAACGAAGCACGCCAGATCATTGTGAGCTTCTTCACAGCCGAGACGAAAGGGTCAAGACGTTCTGACTCACGACACTCCCTCCTCGAAGCCTCCGTTGGCATAAGTGCACCATCTCACGAGGAAGCCCTTGCGGAGTAGCCTCAAAGCCATATCGAAGTCCTCACTGACATGCGACTCGGACCAGATCTGCCTCCTCCCGCCCTCCTCCTCGGTCGCCACCTCCTGAAGAGCCGACCATCGGAGGAATGCGTTGTGTCCGACAAAGGGGGCGACGTCTCCGTTCGAGCAGACCCACGAGATGGAGAGGTTGACCATGCGGGTGAAGAAGGCGATTCCGTTCTCGAAGAAGTGGCGGGCGACGAACATGACCTCGGAGTAGTGCTGGAGGATGGCGACGTCGGGCGAGCGTCGCATCTCCGAGGCAGCGTCGAGGAAGCAGTCCTCAGGGATGCGGGTGTCGGAGTCGATGAGGAGGACTGATAGACGCCAAGAATGAGCGCAAGAACGTTAGAACTGCTTGTGTACGCTTAGTGGTCGGGCGCAGACGTGACTCACTGAACTCTCCCATTCGGATGTTCCCCTGCGCCCATGGGCCGACGGCCTTCTCCTTCTCGACGACCATGGCCTCCTCCCTCTTCCTCCTCTCCTTCTCCTCCTTCTTCGCCTTCCGTCCCTTTGGCAGCTCGCCAGTGGACCTTCCCTCGGGGTACTCCTTGACCTGCATCATCTTCGTTCTCTCGACGAGCGCGTCGGCGAGGACCTCCTTGTACAGCGCTTCCTCTTGGTCGTTCGTCCAGTCCTGGGTAGGCTTGTCGGACCCGGAGCCGTCAGCGGAAGGAGGGGTGGTGCCAGTGGTCGGTCGTCGCTCGTTCATCATCTCCTCGAGTCGGATCGACAGCTCGAGGGCGTAGTTGAGGTTTGACGCCTTCTTGAAGCGACCGGCTCGGACAAACTCGGTCGAGTGAGGAGGTCGGGCAACGTAGGCGATCGAGTTGAAATCGTAGTACTCCTGAGAAAGGGTGAAGTACGACGTACATCAGCCGCAATCTTCGAAGCTGATGGAAGATGGAGGCAACTCACCTTCCTGATCTCGAGCTCCTCGGGCGAGAGCAGCTGCATGCCGTCGTCGCAGATGAACAGCGAGGTGGATCCACCCTGGAGCTCGTACGTCTTCATGGCGCGCTGGATCGACTGGATCGTCGGCTTGAGCACGCTCTCGAGGCCCTCTTTGTAGACCGGCATCTGGACGGTGAAGTGCGGCAGAGAGCCACTGATTCGCTCAGGAGCACGGCCCGAAAAATATCTTGAGTTCTCCTGGATCTGCTTGACGGGTGCGAGGATCTAGACGGGAGAAAAAAAGGCGGGGAGGGTGAGCTTACCGCGCTCGTCATTTTTCGGCCGATCTCGTGTGCGCGCATCTATCCGACACTCACCTGTCCTATCACCGTCATGATGGCACTGGTGAAGACTTGGGTTGCGGAGTTGGAAGAAGATGCAGGGTGAGTCAAAGTTGACGGCGGATGAGGCGAGGCGACGAGAGCACGGGGACGTACATTGAAGAACGCAGAACTGAAGCGGGATGGAGACGAGGATGATCAAACGCATGACTTGTGAATCAAGGAAGAATTCCTTGAGGATCGTTCCTGTTTCAAAAAAATAAGTGAAAGAAAGGCGGAAGAAAAAAACCGGCGGAGGCAAAGGAAGCGAAGTCAGGTCAGCTCTCCGCCCCACAAATCCACCTCATGATTCGCACCCAATTCAGCTTTCGATGCACTCACGGATCGATAGACAGCAGATGAAGATGTTGAGTCCAGTCGCGAGGCCGACGAGGATCGGCGACATCTTCATGACCTTCCTCTTGTCGGTCTCGGTCGTCGACTCCTCCTCCGCGTACGGGTCCTTGTCCACCCCGCTCTTGAAGTCCCACACAAACTTGATCATCGCGTCGTGCATCTCCTGCACCTGTCCGACCAGATCCTGCACGTTGTCGGACCAAACGACGAGCGATCGGTCGTTCCGGATGAAGGCGGCGTGCTGGTGTCGCTTGGCGAGGGTGAGTTCGTCGAGGTTGTCGAGCACCTGGATGAGCTGGTTGTTCGACTTGAGCGGGACCGACTCTCTGTCGTCTGGGATGCCGTCGACGACGCCTCGGACGACGTTGGAGGTGACCACGACAGCGACCTCGCAGTTGAGCCCTTTGACTCCGACGAGGAGCTCGTCGACGCCTTCGACCTCAGACTCGGGAGGGAAGGTCACGTACGAGCCGAGACCGGATCGGACGGCGACAATTCCGAACGCTTGATCGGGGAACCAGCTCAGACTCAGTCCCTTTCGGCTGTCGAAGGAAGCAGAAGACAGGCAGTCAGCGCTCTGGGAACGCCGATGACAGGACGTGGCGACTCACAAGATGTGCTCGGCCATGAGCGTCTGCTTCGAGTAGCCTCCAAACCCAGACATTGACGAGCTGACTGCGACCGCAAGAACAAGCAGTTCAGCCTCAATCAGTCCACTTAAACTTCTCAGCACTGTGATGGCAGGAGCGGACTCACTACTCGGCGTCGCTCCACCGATGAAGCCTGCCTCATCGCTCCCGTCCCCTCCTCTGCCCAGCCCACTCGGTCCCAAGTCACCCATCCCTCTCGCCCTCTCCCTCTCTGCGAGCGCCGCCAGACTAGCGGTCGAGTCCGACTGCTTCAGACTCGGCACCGGGTTCCTCAGGCTCGATCGGTAGACGCTTCCCTGCGGGGATCCTCCACCGGCGAACGGGTTCCCTCCACCCTGAGGGGTCTGAGCGTCGTACCACGAAGACGACTGGGAAGTTTGCCGAGGGTGGGAAGACCAGGACTGGGCAAAGGGGGCGAAGCAAAAAGAGGAGGGATGGAGAGAGGGGGTCAGCGGGAGCTGTCTCCGTGCGGGGCAACCAAACCGACCTCTCGCGCGTCGGGTTCAGAGAAGCTCGCAAAGAGAAAGGGTTGCAGGACTCACAGCGTTGGGCGGCCTCATCTGCAAGTCGTTCGAGAACGGGTTCCCTCCTCTGTCCGGCCTCGGACTGCCATGAGCCTCCTGAGGAAACGCAATCTGGCTGCCTCCGTACTGTCCTCCAGCGTCGTACACCCCAGCGCCTCCAGCTCCTCCTCCTCCACCTCCGAGGAAGAAGCCGTCGTCCTCGTCCGCGGTGTTTCCATGGGCGTCGTGCGAGGCCGAGTTGGGGTACGAGTAGTTGTTGGACGTCGCTCGGGACGAACTGTCTGAGAGACGGTCGGTTGCATCGTTCTCGACCGGGCGAAAGGTCATGTTGGGGCCTTGAGGGGCGCCGTACTGCGACGAGACACGGCGGTCAGTCGCAGGTGAGGAGCCGTGGGAGGAGTAGGACCTGTCGGGCGTAGGAGGAGGGTATTCGAAGGTGGTTCGGCGAGGGGAGACGGTGGGCGAGAGGTGCGGCGACATGTCGGGGGACGACTGGAGGTGGGTAGACGGAGAGGTCGGCTGGAGGGGGTAGTACGACTTTGGAGGAGGCATCGGAGGAGGAGAGAAGGAGGGAAGGCGGGAAGAGGGAAGGGGGGAAGACGTCAGCGGCGGGGACGAGAGATAACGGAGGAGGACGTTGGGGGTAGAGGACAGCAGAGGCAGAAGAAAGTGACCAACCTGGAGCGTTTGACCAAGGATGACGGCCGAGTCTGAGACTCTTTGGGACGATAGGCGGGCTCTGTATCGAAGAAGGGTTGAGCTCGGAGGAAGGCGCCGGCGCCGTCCAAAGAGAAGATGGCGGTCGAGCGCGCAAAGCCGGTACGGTCTGACGGGACCGCGTAAGACTGGTCTGGTGCTAAAAGCCTCGAACGGGACCACAAGAAGGAGATACAAGAAGAGCGGGGGTTGGAGGTAGAAGGGCGAGATGAGAGAAGCCCAACATGGTGAGCTCTGGATCGAGCCTGGCCGAGTCGAGAGGGGCGAAGGGCCGACCCCTAGACTCGTCCCCTCTTGCGGAGACGGAGCAAGGCGAAGGGTTTTGTCTCTGCCCTGAAAGAGCTGCAAGATCAGCAGACGACTCATCTTTGTCAGCGACACCTGCTGTAGGCCCTGGCAACAGGCGACAGAGGACTGGAGTGAGCTCTGGCGTGTTGTTGAGCTCCGTCCACTTCCTCTTCTGTATGTTGCTCTCTGCCCCTGCCGCTTCGCGCTCTGCTCGCGCAACCGTTTGGCAGCCGCATTCCGACATCGGTAGGATCGTCTGTCGCCTTTGCCATGACGTACCGACGTCGCCAAGGACCGCGCAAGAGGGGGCGAGGCAGTTGACGGCCCGAGCTCAGCTCGAGTCCTCCCGCAGGCGGCCGCCGCGTTTGCTTTTTATCCAGACCCGTCCACTCCCTCCTTCAGGTGAAGAGACGTTCATTAAGATCGTGGTAGTCGTTACTTTGATACTCGTGATAACCAGAGGTGAACAAATCAACTAGCCCAGCGCCGAGACTCCCTCATGCTCAACTTCCCTCTGCATACCCTCACGCCTCGAATGCTTGCCTGGCCCGCCCTTGATCCTTCCCAGCTTGCCCTTGATCGAGTCCTTGGCCCATCCAGCCGATCGAACGATCTTCTTCGAGTGCATGCCCTCCTGGGCGGTCTTGTCGTCCCTGGATCGACTCTTCATCCGCTTCAACCACCCGCCCTCGGCCTGGTCGCCGCCCTCGTCCGGTTCTTCCTCCTCGCCGGAGGTGTAGTACGCCTCCCGACCTCCTTCCGAGGAGCCAGTGCCGAACGAGAGCTCCGAGTGTGAGCTTCGGTCGGCGTCCATCGAGTCGTTCGGTCGGAGGTACGAGTCGCCTGACGGACGCGAAGGCGATGCGGACGGTCGTGGTTCGTTCAGGGTGAACTTTGACGCTGTCGAGGACGAGCGGGCGTGGCGTTGCTTGAGACCAGCCTTGGCAGAGATGCGGCGGACCTCCTCGACCTTCGCAAGACGCTTGTCCTTCTTGAGCAGGGGCAGATGGGCCTGTCGCGAGAAAAGTGCAGACGGTCAGCACGGAAACTCCAGGCCATACCGTTTCGCGAAGAGAGAGACTGACCTTTCCTACGCCCGGACGAAGATAGACGGACATGACGGCCGTGCCGACCTCGTTCTCGTTCGCTCGCTCCCTCGCCTCGCCCTGACTGAACGCCCAGCTCATCGCCTGCGAGATGTCGGCCGTCGCAAAGATGGGAACCCCGACGGTGCACATCTCTCCGTCGGGTACGTCCACCTGCCGGAGCAGTCCGATCCCCCAGGTGGTGTTCTTCTTCTTGATCGACCCAGTTCGGTGGAAGAATCGGATCACGAGCGCACCAGACAGTCGGTAGAGCGTGGCGAGTGCAATCTTGTCGTCGATCTTCCAAGTGTAGGACGAGTCGGGCGAGGTAGACGAACTGCTGTTCGACGTCTGAGCTACGCCGGCGTTGGTGTCCGGGAGGGACGAGGTCGAACCGAGTCCGATCGCCTGATCCTGCCCGAGCAGGTGCGAGTCGGCCTCGGTCTCGAAGCTGACGAGGGTCGTTCCGATGTTGGTGGCGAGAAGGGGTTTGATGTTGATGAGTTTGAGGCTGTGGATCTCGGTCTGGACGATGTCGAAGCCCGAGATGCCCTTTGGGAGCAAAATTTCGAGCGGCTTCCACAAGAGCGACAAACGCATGATGCCGAACCCGATCCCTCCGACGAGCGGGAACCACCTGACGAGCTCGGAGCTCTCGTGGAACGCCTCCCCGAGAGTCTTGAACTCGACGATCCCGAGCACAGGGTCGTGCTCTCGGTCCCGCTCCTCTCTCACGACGAAGGTGACTCGTTCCATCGTCCAGTCGCGGATGAACCGCTCAGCGGATGCGTTCATGTAAGGACTGAGACCGCACACCAAGAAAGAAGGGTCAACGTCTACTTAATGATCCGAGATCTGACAACCTGTTCTCACCTGTTGTTGAGCTTCTTTGTCCTTGATCGGAAGACGAGTCGGTCGTTGAGGATGACCTCAACGTATGACGACACGGACTCCTCCTCGAGTCCTTCGACGTTGGCCGTCATCTCCGCGAGGGCAGGCTTGCCTCCCGCGCCAGTTTTGGCGCTCGTCTCAAAGTCACCCGTGAGAGCCCGCACCTGGAGGTCTGAGGGCGAAGAAAAGCGAACGGTGAGTTCGACTGCGCGTATGATGCATGGTGTCGCGTCAGACTCACCTTGCAACGAGAGTACGTTCCACGATAGCACCCCGGACCGTCTCTCCTCGGACGGCTTCTCCTGGATCTCGAGAATCTCCCTCGCCCTCTGGCCCGTGACCCATCGGATGCTCTCCTTCCTCTTCTCGAGCCGCTCCTTCTCCCACCCGAACGCGTCGGGCGTGAACGCCTCGGCCATCTTCTCGGTGAGCCCGTGGAAAACTGGCAGAGCGAGCGAGTCGGCCTTTCGAGCGGCCTTCTTCTCAGCCAGCGTTGGCGCGTCCTTGTCCGACTGGTCCACGACGGTCGAGTGGTGGAGCGGGAAGAACTGGACAGAGTACGTGAGCATCCCTTGAGCCTTGGATCCCTTCTTGGGCGACCGCAGCGGATCCACGCGCATGTCGTCCTGCGGCGTAGCCGACGTCCGGTTGCGGTTCTCCACATAGGCGGTGAGATCGATCTCGACGATGCCGAGCGAGTCGTCTGCGTTGTACTTGTCGGCGTCGTAGCACTGGAGACAGAGCTTCTCTCCGGTGTCGATGGCGTCGGCTGGGATGAGGACGAACGCGGTCTCCTCCCAGACGGGGTTGAGCGTCTTGTCGACAGCACGCGTCGACCAGAGCGGCTTCTTCATCTGCTTCCACCACGAGATCGCAACGTACGGATCAGAGTAGCCTGTCAGATCGAAGGCGCAGTGTCAGTGACTGGTCACTCAGCCATTAGTCTCGCAAACACGCTCTTACCGTTCGAGTCTGCTGCTCGGAGTCCCTCGGCGGAATGAACGATTATCCGTAGGACGCCGATATGCCTGGTCCTCACCGTACCCTCTGCTCCAGTGAGCAGTCGATCGAGATCCATCGTGTAGGCGAGCGGGGTGACAAACGCCTTTGCGACTCGCTTGATCGACCCGAGCACGTACGTCTTGAGCCCGGGGATCTTCATCGCGTTTGCCAGGTTCCGCTTGAGAGGAGCAGCCGCGATCTCGATGAGTGGCAAGGTCGGGAAGGTGATGGTCCCCGTCCGCACGAACGGTGGCGAAGGATCCAGGAGAAGGCGAAGTCGAACGATCCCTGACACCTTGAGCAGGTCGACCCAGACGGCTGACAGAGAGATCAAGTTCAATCAGCAAGCGCTCAAGTCGTCGAGTCACGAGCGCAGACTCACGTGCTTCCATCCCTCCAAGTCCTTTGACTCCGACGCCAAAGTAGATGAGCAGTCCCGCTCGGTCCTGGATCTTCTTGCCCTTGTTGGCGAGCTCAAAGCAGACCTCAAAGCAACTGTAGTCGCCACCCTGTATACACGCAAGAAAGGTCAGCGGCGACTCTCGCAAGAAAGGCGCAAGAAGCTCAGACTGACCTCGAGGTCCTCGTCTCTCCCTTCAGGCCCGTTCGCGCCCTTGAGCACCTCGCCCCGACCCCGCCGACGGTTCTTGCCGAGCTCCCCGTCGCCAGCCTCGGCCTCCTCGCCCTCTCGCCCTGCCTCGAGGCCGGTGAACCACTCGTCGTCCGTGATGGGTCGCATAAACTTGATCTCGAGCGGAGTCGAGCCTTGGGACAGGCTGTCGACCCGCACAGAGTGGATGATGCCCGGGCACTCGGCCTGGAGCGCGTCCTCGAGCAGGTCAATCACCGGCGCAAAGATGGCGTCGTTGATGATTGGCCAGAGTGCTGCGACGGCGTGGTTGACAAAGTGGGGCGCATGGTGGACGTGGTGGCCTTCTGCGGGTTGGGCGGCGGCCCTCACGCGTTCTTGCTCCTGCTTGTGGACGAGCTCCTCCTGCTCGGTCATTCGTACGATCCACAGCCCAGCACCGACGACGAGGATGATGAGGAAGGGCGAGATCCGGAGGTAGGCGAGCAGGGCGAGTACGCCGGAGAAGACGAGATTCGGCGTGGTGAGCGTCGAGGCGGGCAAGTACGACAGCGCGGGCAGGATCGGAAGAGGCGCTGCAGGCAACGGGTTTGTCGCCACTTGTGTCCGAGTGGTCGTTGCGGTCTGGTTTGGGTCGACGTTGGGGTTGAGGTTGCCTGGAAAGTTGTTGGCCGTCGGCGTCGGGGATGGTTCGGCGGACGATGGGAACGAGGGCAGGTCGGCTCCGTCCGTAGGCGGGGAGGCAGGGTCGATCTTGGTCCGGGGAGGAAGGGGAGGCGGGGGTCTTGGGGGCAAAGTAGGAGGAGACGACATGTCGGGCGATGTTGCGAGGGCGGGAAGCCCGGGTTGAGCGGTGCTGAAGGCGGTCGGACTCGAGCTCGCGTCTGGATCTGGCTTCGAGACGGTCCGGATAGCTCGAGCGTCCGCGAATTGATTTAGCGTTCAGATGGCACTGTAAGTTAACAGATCCAGGAGTCAGTGAGCATGCTCGTCAATGTGAGCTGTAGGAGCCGGGTGACCGAGAAGACCAGGGAGGGAGGAAGGCTCGAGCTCACGCGTCTGGATGGACAACGCCGAAGTCTCCTGCGGCGGTCCAGACGACATGTCAGTTACCTGCGTAGGATGCACTGGCAGTGAAAGCGTTGAGCTCACCTGCGACGGGTTCTCTGCTGCTCTCGTAGGTTGTGGTTGGGAGGATCCCTCGACGGGTGCTTGGATGCTGTCCCTCTCTCGCCCGCGGAACGGCTGCGTGGTGGAGCGTCATGCAGACGAGTGACTGACTGCTTCCGAGCAGAAAAGATGTACGACTAGTTTCTTTCGGAAGTTGCCAGACGTCTTACCAAACTTGGAATCATCTATGGTCCTATTTATGAGGCTCATGCGATGTGCTGTGTCTCTGTTCTGGCCGGGCGAGGTGGTCAGCTCGCGAGTGAAGCTCACCCTGACGGTCCCTCCAACTGTGTCGACCCAAGCCCTGGATGTTCTACGATCTGCACACTCCATTCCCGTCCTCCTCGTCCTCGACGCAAGCCTCTTCGTCCTCGAATGCGAAGCAGCCCTCCAAGAAGCAGCAGAAGAAGACGGGCGGCTCTGGGGCTGGACAGGCGGCCGGGGACGACTGGCGCAAGAAGCAGGCAGACGAGGAGGAGCAACGCAGGAGGAGGGACTGCTGGTTCGGAGTACCAACAGAGGAGAGGGAGAAATCAGAGGGAGGAGTTCGCATGGCACGACATTGTGAGTTAGACTCCAGGTCCAAGCCCGAGGGAGGAAGGGAGCGTCAAGCTCACCAGTTCTTCCCTCCCCCTGCCGTCGGTCTTGTGCGTGCCTCGTCCCAGTGGGCTACTCTGTCTTAGGCTTCACCCAGACTGCGCACTCCAAGATTGACGCCCAGACGCACTACAACCCGTTCCACAACTCATCCCGGGTGCCGTATCCTCAGCTCGACCCCCGGCACGCGCCAAAGGGGACCAACCTCGGAGGCAGAGGCCTCGTCCAGCTCAGCAGACTCCACCTCGTCCTCGACGACGGAAGCCTAGGAACAGGAGGTTGCGGATTCGTAAGTCTCACTGCCGCAATCTAGTCACCGATCAGGACTCGGAGCTGACCAGCCCGGCCACTCGTCTTCGCTCCAGCTCGCCCAAAACACCAACCTGCTCTCCCAGTACGACATCCTCTCCGTTCAGCCCACGACCCTTCAGACCTTCATCCTCGCATGCCTCACGCTCAGCGTGCCCGGCCCCAACCAGGCATGTCTCGTGTCTGGTCCTTCAACCTGCTTGCCGCGGACGCGTAGCTGACCGGCGGCTCTCTCGGGTGCAGATCTCCATCATCACCCTCGACTTCTCGACCTCATCCCGGATACCCTTCCATCTTAAGCGCAAACCTGTCTTGCAAGCCCTCCGCGCAGGTGTCGTCGTGCGTCCCACCTCGACTCGCCTTCTGATCTTGTCTCGCGCCGCCCTCACCGACTGACCATCTTCTTTGGTTCCCTGGAATCAGTTTGAGATCCTGTACTCTCCTCTTCTGCCTTCACCCCACGCCTCGTCCTCTTCTGCGCCCTCCATGGCGCGCCAGACGACGCTCTCGACCGCGAACGACCTCGTACGGATCACGCGCGGGAAGGGCATCATCATCTCATCCGGTGGCGAGGGCGGATGGGGCGGACTCAGAGGGAGTGCAGACGTCGTCAATCTGTGAGTTCACCCGCAGGCCGCTCCTCGAGTCTGAGCTAGGCGATCTGACGCGGCTTGCCTCTTCGTGTCGGCTAGCGGAACGATGATGGGTCTCAAACCGAACATGGCCTACGCAGCAGTCGTGCTGACGCCAAAGAAGGTTGTCCTCCGAGCTCAGGCGCGAAAGACCTTCCGCGGACTGATCAGCACACCTCGGATCGTCGCCGACGCGTCTGAAACAGAAGCAGACCCAACGGAGGTAGCAGAACCAGGACCGGCGGAAGCGATGGTCGTCGGGTGATGCGCATGAACCTGATCTGACCTCGCGACTCGAACCGCACTAGGGATATAGCAAGCATCTAGATCGCATCTCCCGCCCTTGCACTCCTACAGCTTACTCTCCCTCTTCCCCTCTTCCACCTTCGGCAACCTCGCCCTCACCACGCCCTCCTGACTCGTCACCGCCACCAACTCTCCCTCCTGAGTATACAACCGCCCATGCACGACCGCCCTCCCCGACCCAGCCCTCTGCACATCCATCACGTGCAATAACCACGCCGCCGCATCGTACGAATCCGAGTACCAGGCGATCTGGTGGTCGAGGGAGACCATCATGTCCATGTCCATCCGGTCTGCGTGTCGGACAGAGGAGAAGGCAGAGTTGAGGCGGAGGGCACGGGCGCCTTGGCCGATGAAGAGGAAGTCGGAGAGGTAGCCGAGGACGGCCTGAGGAACGCAGAGACACAAGGAAAGAGAAGCCAACAGTCAGCGTGAGAGGGACAGCGGCGCGGAGAGGGACGAGAGAAAGGACGGACCTTTTGCATCGGCGCGTCGAGTTCCCCTGGAGAGATCCCGCGTGCCTTGAGCCAGTACGCTCCGCGATGAGAGGGCCACTCCTCAGGCGTCGCATCCATGATCGCAATAGGACTCGTCCTCCTCTCCTGTTCTCAACCAAAAAGAAACCAACGACCGTCAGCAACTCGCTTACGAACCGGCGCCTTTTGCCCCTTGTGCGTGTGCGTGCAAGACTAACATCAACCATGACCTTGAGCCTTGCCAGCCGCTTCTCCGACCAGCTCTGTCCCTCCTTGTCGATGAGTGCCTGCCAGCGGACCTCCCTGAGCTCGCAGGCGTCGGGAGCGGGGACGCCCGTCGGGGAGGGCAGTTGGAAGGTTGGTTGGCGCGGTTCGGGGAGTTGGAACGAGCAGGAGAGAACGAAGACGGCTTTGCCGAGCTGAGGGTGTCCAAGGCGCAATGCAGAGCAACCGAAGGAAAGGGCAGGGAAACGGTAAGGACAGACAGGGTGAGTGAGCTCGGGCGTTCGCGCGTCGAGAGGTCGGGAGAGACCAAGACGCACCTGCAGGACCTGGACGGACAGCACCTGATACGACCGACCGCGACGAAGGGGAGTGACGAGAAAGATGAGCGGGGTGGTTGCGGAGGCGGCTGCGAGAAAGTAGGCCTGTTCAAAGAGAGGAGACGGAGAGGAGAGCAGAGGGGGCGTGAGCTCAACCGCCGGCTCGGCTCGGCTCGGCAACGCATGGCATGATGGCTCTGGCAGCCGAAGCCCAGTAGACGGCACGTACGTGGGTGGAGTGAAGAGAGTACTGGGGCGGCACGCAGTTTGTAGCGGCCACGAGAGCCTGGCCGAGGATCTGGCCTCCGAACAGGCCGCGAGCACCTGGGAGAGGGTCACGTCGCAGCTCAAGAGATCAGCAACAGCCGCATGAACGGGCACGGCAGTGAAGGCAGATGCTGACCGGTAGGCAGCTCGAGGACAGTGTCGTCCGACGCAAAGATGAGCGAATCTACTTGACTGAGCTTGAGCGAGTTGCGGATGTCGTTCGCCATGGCAGGCGGAGCAGGGCGGAGAGACGACGGTGGGCGGGCTGGACCAAGTATTAAAGGTGTGGAGCGAGCGAGGGACGTCGATAGGTGCGTAGAGGGTGCAGTTGATGGGGCGAATCGTCTTTAGGATGGTGGTTGTGAGAGACCTCTCAGGGAGGGAGAGGGGACTGGGGCTGATCTCGAGGGTCGGCCTCGGCCAACCGGTCAACGTCAAAGCCGGAGAGCGAGGATCAGAGGACTTCGTTGCTGCAGACGCGACTGTCCTCTGGTACTTTCTCAGGTCGTATAGAGGACCGCAACTTACAGTACAGCGACCTTGATCGCGGAGCCAGATTTACGGGATCGGTCGAGACCGTAGCGAAGCAGGACAGACGCCTTCATCAGAGACTGGGCGCATGCGCCTAGACATCATGAGATCTGACAAAGGTGAGTCGCTTTCTGGGCCGGTTCGTGTCACGAGCTGGGGACCTGCTGATCAGGAGCACACAGAGGACGAGTCTGACTGGGGGTAGTACCCTCTGTGCGATCCCCGGCTTCCCCGCACCTCGTCTGCTCTCACTTTCGTTCTTCCTGTCCCCTTCACCAGCAACCATCCCACGTTTATATGCCCCTCTGGTCTACCCTCAGGACCACTCTTCTCTCGAGCACCGCTACCCTCCGCACCTCTTTTCTCTCTTGTCGGTCTCGCGCGAGTGTTTCGCGTGGGTTCATTTCCCCTCGTTTCCTGTCCAACGTGGATGCTCCTCCTGACCCGGCTGCTCGATCTTTTCTTCCTTCTCACACCCACCATCACCCACCTCACCCATACAGCCTCCTCGTCCGCCATGTCTGACGCCGACTACCGACTGCCGACCAACGTCAAGGTGAGTCGCACCCTGCAGAGTTGGCTGGAGGAGGAGATCGGTTGAGCTCGACGGGGATGGACATCCCATCTGTCTGAGCACGAGAGGCGGAACAAAGCTTCTCGAGAAGCACACCGGACTTGATCTTGAGCTGCAGCTCGAGTGTGACAGTATCGTCTCGCATCCAGAGAGTGTGGGAGTTGTAGGCCGGCGGTGGAGATGGCCACCTCACCCGGGAAGCGAGCTCAACATCCTCCGACCGTCTGCTCACCTGCCTTGCCTTCTTCCGTCCTGTGCTCTCCAGCCGATCCACTATGACTTGACCTTCAAGACCTCACTCGTCGACAAGTCGTTCGAGGGATCAGGATCAATCCTGTACGTCCAGCGTTCTGTCCAGTGAACAGAACCGGACATGTGAGCTCGCGGCCGAGCTGACCACCTGTCCTCTTGTCCTCGTCCATCCTTCCAGGCTCAAGGTCCTCGACTCTCACCTGACCTCGCTCACCTTCAACGCCCACCCTTCCCTCGAGCTTCACTCGTACTCGATCTCATCGACGCATCTCAAGACGGACTCTGTCCACCAGATTGCCGACTCTGCCGTCGAGCGGGACGACAAGGCCGAGCGGGTCACGATCCAGATTGAGAAGACGCTCGGCCTCAAGCAGGGAGACGAGCTCAGGCTCAACCTCGGATGGAAGGCTCCCCTCGGAAACTCAATGACGGGCTTCTACCTGTCCACGTACCAGAAGAAGGACACAAAGCAGGAGGACGTGTACGCGCTCACCCAGTTTGAGCCCACCGACGCACGAAAGGCCCTCCCCTGCTGGGACGAGCCTGCGCTCAAGGCAACCTACTCGGTCACCATGATCTCGGCCGCCTCGTCGGTCAACCTGTCCAACATGCCCGCCATCTCGGAGGGTCCGCTCGACGCGTCGTCTGCGCCCAACTTTGGCCAGGAGGAGGAGGTCGGAAAGACAATGATGAAGACGCTCAAGACGCTCAAGACGGAGCACCTCAAGACGGAGTCCCTCAAGACGGAGCAGAAGACCGAGAAGACCGAGCAGAAGACCGAGAAGACCGAGTCGTCCGCCGTCTCAAAGAAGGCCGAGTCGTGGAAGATCACAAAGTTCGACAAGACGCCCCTCATGTCTACCTGTGAGTGTCAGATGCAGTCACCACTACATGAGCACGATACTGACCTCATACCGTCTTACTCGCCGGATAGACCTGCTCGCGTTCGCCACCGGACCGTTCGAGGTCAAGGAGGACACTTACGAGTCGCCCCTCACCGGAAAGAGCGTCCCCATCCGAGTCTACGGTATGTGTCTTTCTTACCGGCGTTCGTTCGCCAAGACGCCGAGATCGATTCCTGATCTGCTGTGTCATCCCTGCAGCTACCTCTGACATCATCCACCAGGTGTCGTACGCGCTCGAGGTCACCAAGCGAGCCGTGCCCATCTACGAGAAGGTCAGCACCGCTCTGGCCGCTCATCTCATCTCGCCCTTCCTAGCCTGACAAGAAGCTGCTTTTTCTTGTTCAGATGTTCGACATCCCCTTCGCCCTTCCGAAGCTTGACTCGCTCGTCGCTTCCGACTTTGACGCCGGAGCGATGGAGAACTGGGGTCTCATCACCGGCCGAACGAGCGTGCTCCTGTTCGACAAGAACGCCGGACTCGCCGCTCAGAAGCGAGTCGCGACCGTGCAGTCGCACGAGATTGCGCACCAGTGGTTCGGAAACCTCGTGACGATGGAGTGGTGGGAGGGACTGTGGCTCAACGAGGCGTTTGCCACTCTGATGGGAGAGGTCCTCATTCCCGACCAGCTCTACCCAGAGTGGCAGGTCCGAACGTCCTTCATCTCGACCCACTTGACCGCTGCGCTCTCGCTCGACGCCCAGCGATCGTCCCACCCGATCGAGGTCCCCTGCCCGGACGCAAACAGGATCAACGAGATCTTCGACTCGATCTCGTACTCCAAGGGAGCCTCTGTTCTTCGAATGCTGTCGACCGTCGTCGGCGAGGAGAAGTTTGTCAAGGGAGTCTCGCTCTACCTCAAGGAGAAGGCGTACGGAAACGGAGTCACCAAGGACCTCTGGAAGGGTATCTCGACCGCTTCCGGAAGTGAGTGAAAATTCTCGCTTGACACCCGCCCCTTGATCAGTCGCAGCGACTGACGACTTTCTGCTTTACGCTATAGTCGACGTGAATAAGGTCATGGGCCCCTGGACGCTCAACATCGGATACCCTGTCCTGACCGTCAAGGAGGTCGAGGGCGGAAAGATCTCTGTCCGACAGGACCGCTTCCTCTCGACCGGAGACGTCACAGAGGAGGAGAACAAGACTATCTGGTACGTCGACTCTTGAGCGCATTCGGCCAGTCCGCTCGCTCGAATCCAGACTGACGATTTCTTCCTCCGTCTCTGTCAGGCCCGTCCCTCTCCAGCTCCTCACTCTGTCCAAGGACGGCAAGAAGTCGACCGACTCGAAGGCGTTCCTCGAGGAGCGAGAGACGACCATCGACCTCAACGGAGCCTCCCTCTACAAGTTCAACGCCGGCACGACCGGAGTGTACCGAGTCGCCTACTCGCCCGAGCACCTGACCGCTCTCGGCAAGGAGGCCGCCAAGAAGGACAGCGCCCTCTCGCAGGAGGACCGATTCGGCCTCGTCGCCGACGCCCACCGACTCGCTCGAGCCGGCTACTCTTCGACTGCCGGCGCGCTCAGCTTCATTGCCCACCTCAAGGACGAGGACACCGAGGTCGTCTGGTCGGCCGTCTCGTCTCTGCTCGCCGATCTCTCGTCTGCATGGTGGGAGCAGCCCGAGGACGTCAAGAAGGCCATCGACACCCTTCGACTCTCGCTCTTTGGCCCTCTGATCGAGCGACTTGGGTTCACCTTCTCCGAGTCGGACTCGCCCGAGCTGGTCGAGCTCCGTTCGCTCGCCTTCCTCAACGCCGGAGTCGCCGGCCACGAGGGCACCCTCAAGTTCGCCAAGGACGCGTTCGACAAGTTCGCCGCCGGAGACGAGCAGGCCATCCACCCCGATCTCCGCACGTCCGTCTTCCGGTTCGCGGTCGTCCACCAGGGCAAGCCCGCGTACGAGAAGCTTAAGGAGCACTACAAGAACCCCTCGGGCCCTGCGATGAAGATTGCCTGCATGGCCGCCCTCACCCGAACGACCGACCCTGCGTTGATCGACGCGACGCTCGAGATGGTCAAGACCAAGGGAGAGGTCAAGGACCAGGACGTCCTCTACTTCCTCTCGGGCCTCTCGGCCAACACCGACTCGCGCCGGCAGCTCTGGGCCTGGTTCAAGGAGAACTTTAACCTCATCTACACCCGGTTCGAGGGCGCGAGTCTGACGCTCGCGAGGCTGATCAAGTTCCAGTCGAGCCTGTCGAGCAAGAAGGACTACGACGACGTCAAGGCGTTCTTTGAGACAAAGGACACAAAGAAGTTTACAATGAGTCTGGCGCAGACGCTCGAGGCGATCGATGCGAGTGCGAGGTGGGTCGGCAAGGACGAGAAGGAGGTCAAGAGGTGGCTGCAGGAGAACAAGTTCCTCTAGGCGGATGATGCGACGTGACAAGAGGGTGTCCGTGTGAACGGGTCGAAGGGTTGAGGGAGCTTTGTGGTGGCAAAGTGGGTTGAAGGGCGTGGCTGGCGCGATCTGTTTCTGTTTCACTCTCCATTAATCTCTTTCTCTGTCCAATCTCAATTAATGATGACTCATGATCATCGCCTGAACCATCATCCCTATCTAATCTCAGAACCTCCTCGCATCCCCCTCCGCACTCCAGATCGCCCTCGCTCTCAACGTCCCGCCTTGCCAAGCTCCCTGCTCCGACATGGCCCCCCACAACCCCCTGTCCGCGTGCCTCCGTGCCTCAAGACTCTCCTCAAACTCCTCGGCCCTCCTCTCAAACTCCGCCGCTGGGATCCTTCGCAGTCTGGCGACCTGGTCCGGGAAGCTCGTCTCGTACAGGATACGCATCCTGTCGCTGTACGCCTGCCGTTCAGGCGAGACGGCGTTGAGCTCGTACTCCCAAGGTACCTCGCTCTGGAACAGAGTCATCTCGGTCGTCCGATGAACGAGACGACATTGGTCGAGGAAGACGGCGACGTGATGGAGTGGGTCGGTGATTCCCTCGTACTCCTCGACGTACCCGAGATCAAGAGGAGCTGGGCGCGTCAAAATCCAAGGCGCAGTCAGGTCAGTTGTTCCGGATCCAAGCGAGGAAGGTCAAGGTCAAAATAAAAAGGTACGCACTCCATCTCTCGATCCAGTCCGGTTGGACCGCCCCCTCGGCAGCCAATCTGAGCCCAGTCATTCCTGTCGGAGCCGATCGGAGATCATACAGCTGCTCCGACGACAGACCATCCCACCACGCCAGGAAGGACGAGTTCTCCTTCTTGACGACCGGAACGGACGACGCTTGCATTCCTTGCGGGAGCCAGCCTTCCGGGGTCGGTTCACGTTTCGCGAGGTTCCATTCTGTTGCTAAGGCAAACATCTGTGACCCACGCGAGAGGCATCAGCTGTAAGCCCGCTTTTGTGATCGGCTGGTGATGTTGAGGGAGGGAGGGAGGGGGGGAGATGGAAACCGACTGACCCAAGCAGCGCGTTTCGTCTCTTGTCGGAGAAAGGCCTCCTTGCTGACATCTGGGAACAGGGCAACGTCCTGGTAGTTGGCCCAAACCGCATGAGCCGCGTCGTCCCAGTGGTCTGTGTGTCCCGAGCCGAGCAGAAGAAGCAGGAGCGATGAGCGATCTGATCATCATGAGCGTGGGGTAGATAGGTAGGTTGGGCGGGGCTCACATGGGCTCCCTCCGTTCGCCTCTCGCAGCTCGTACAGCTGCTTCATCCGAGGAGAGGTAGGAAAGTACGGAGCGGAAGTCGCGTAACCAGCTGCTGCGGGAAAGAAAGAAAGAGGTCGTCGGGGTGAGTGACGGCCAGGCCAGGTCAAAGGCGAAGGGCACACACGGCGCCCAGAGGAGATGGGAAGTCCGCTGGCCAGGGCGAGCTCAGTCGTACGGATACCAAGCCCTGTTTCAGATGACCCGCAGGCTTGTGAGTCAGGCCTACAGGAGTGCAGCTGTGCGAAGCTGTCAAGTGAGTCCAGAGGTCAGCTGACTAGGCTCCGAGTCTCCGCCCTAGCGTCCGTGCTCAACGTGAGCACGGGGAGATGGCACGGTCCGCGTCGAGCTCACCTCTCGTCGCGCCAACAGTCCTGATCACATTCCTGCCCAGACTGCTTCCTGCGGCACGCGTCTGGAGTCTGAGTGTTGAGGAGAGCATGTCGTACGGCTGGTGTCGTCCTGAAGCGATGGCTGTAGAGGGGCGAGATGGCGAGAGAGGAGGCGAGCTCGACTCGAAGGCGCACAGACCCAGTCGACGGGCTCAAAAGGGGTGGGCAGTAACTTGGCCGGAATCAAAGGGCGTGATCGTGAGGTGCTTTGATTGAGGTGATGCGCGCGAGCAAAGACTAGAACGACTAGACTAGGGTATAGACGTGTGTGCGTGTATGAGTGGGGGGCAAAGGGAGCGTGTGATGTTTGGGATGCGAAAGGGCAAGAGAGAGCAGTATGCGGATGAGGGAGTGCAGTGTCTAGATGGAAAGGCGGTAAGGTAGATTGAAGCGTAGAGGGTCGTGAAGGAGCAATGGCAAACGTGACGAAGTAAGAGAGAGAGTGTGTGAGGATGATGCAAGAGCAGGCAGGGGCAGAAAGCAGAAGCAAGGGGGGTGAACAGTAAGAGAGACAGCTCAAGAAAAGAGATACACTAAGGACGGCGCAGACAGCGCGAGATCAAGAGAACCAGAAGATGAGGGAAGAGCAGAGCGGTCTACGCGAAACCCATCACCCAGACGGTTCCGACGACGACGGCTGCCCAGGCGCTCAACGTCCTGGCCGAGTACGACTCGGACGCGCCCGAGGGTTGTCCGCCCTTAGATGTCGAGCCACCGACGGTCGTTCCCGCTCCGCCTCGCCCGTTCCCGGTCTCGAGCGCGCCCTCAGGAGCCGTAGCGGATCCCTGGCCCTGCGCGTTGTACGTCGTCGGGAACGTCGTCGCCGTCACGGTCGAGGACGGATCCAGCGCCGGGTCCCGAGCGACGTGCGTTCCACTCGAAGCGTCCAAGGCGTCCTTGGTGAGGAAGACGAGAGCGAATCCGGGCGCGGGGATGTTGACGGTGCAGGTTCCGGCGGTCTGATCGCACGCGACGGTCTTTGTATCGACGGCGCCGTACAGAGTTCCGTCGGATGACTTGTCGCCTCGAGGAGAGGCGGTCTGACCGGCCCAGGTGATGTCAAACATCTCGACGGTCGAGTTTGCGCGGAGGTATCGGACGTAGACCTCTGCGGGTGTGGTCCTCTGGGATCCCTCGGTGATGCCTCCGACCTGGATGATGGCCTCGTAGTCGGCGTTCCCGGGGCTGTTGACGTAGTTGATGAAGGCGAGCTTCGTCGGCACGTTGTCCTCGTAGATGGCGTACGCGGGGAAGTTTGTCCCGATCGTGCGCTCGGGCGAGTCAAAGTTGATGTCGTACGAGGGCGAGATGTCGACAACCTGGGCAATGTTCTTGCTCCCAAACGTCTCGGCGATCGCCAAGCTCGTGTAGTACGACGGACCGGTCGTCCAGCCTCGGATCGAGGACTGATTCGTCTGGATCGCGGTGAACGGCTGCAAGAACGGGAAAAGCGGTCAGTCGACGCCTCGGGACAAGTGACAGGGACAAAGAGCGCGACTGACGTTGTAGTAGGCGTTGCGTCCTCCGACGTGCATGTACGAGCTCGTAAAGTTGATGGAAGCCTGGGTGAGCGTCCAGTCTATGTTCCACAGCGCAGAGACGAACGCGTCCGAGAGGCCCTTGAAGCCCGAGCACGACGCCGTGTTTGTCTCGGCCATGACGACCTCGAGCCCCGCCGCGATCCCTTGGTTGTTGACCTCGTTGTACTTGAGCGCCGCAGCGGTGGAGAGGGCGAGCTCATGGCTGTGATACTCTCCGATGACCTTTGCTCCCTCTCCTGCGTTGTCTCCGCAGTTGTCGTGCGGGTAGTGCTGCCAGGTGAGGGCCTTCATGTCGTCCTTGAACGTGTCCAGGATGCCCATCTGCAACATCGTGTCCGGGTCCCAGTTGCAGCACACGTTTGGGATGTGGAAGTTGTTGCTCGTAGGCAGGTTCGGGTCCGCAGGCTTGAGCGCGCTGAAGAACGACTGCAGCTCAGACCGCCAGTCCTCGCGCGTGTAGCCCTCCACTCGACGTCGACCGCTGTACAGGTCGGGCTCGTTGGCGATCTGCAGTCCGAGCAGGTTGCCGGCCAGCTGCGTCTCCACGTACTGGGCGACCTCGAACGGGTTCGCCCAGTCCTCGACCGTGTTGTTGAGGAACGCAATCCCGTACATCCACTGGGTGTCGACCAGCTTTGAGATCTGCTTCATCGCCTCGATCCTGAAAAGGAAAGGCAGACGCGAGCCCGAGAGTCAGCTTAGGCGCCAATGATCGCGACGAGGACGAGTCGAGACGCACAGGTCCTTGGTGTAGAGCACGTTGGGGGTGTTGGTCGGGTTGATGGCATTCGTCTCGTCCTCCTTTTGCAGGAAAGACCTGAAGGAGGGAAGGGAGAGGAACGTCAGCTCGTCATCGATCGACGACCGAGAGACCGCGCGTAGGTTTGGCTTGGACGACCGACGAGCCAAGGATCCGCTGCACTCACGTCGTCGCCTTTCCGTCTGCACGCGCTGGCAGGCCTCCGTCTTCAAACATGTAGGCACCTGCGTCGCCACAAGAAGAGAAAATGAGCAGGAGGCAGAGACGTGCGGCCGAAGAAGCGAGGGCCAGCTCCGAGGGCTGAGCTCGACTGACCTTCCTGCGAGTTTCCTCCCACCCGGACACGCGCTCCTCCTCCTGTTCGCACGCGCAAGTTCTGGAGGTAGTTGAGGAAAGGAGCTCGCAGCTCGTACGAGTACGGTCCCACTGTCGATCGCACGCGAGGAAAACAAAGGCGAGGGCGGAGTGAGCTAATCTGAGTGCATGCGAGAAAGGGGTAGGCTAGACCGGTCGGCCTTCATGCCCGCCTCACAGAGCACCAGCGGATCCTTCAAGGGTACACCCTGACTTTCCATCTACCGTGCGGCCCTCTTGCAAGCATGGGAAGGTCTCGCTCGCCTGGTAGGACAGGGCTGAGCTTTGCCCCGAGGCTCGAGGGCTCGCGCGGCCGGTCCTCGTCCGTCCTCGTCCCCTGTTCCCCCAGCTCGGGTCCAGTAGCCAGAGCCTAGATGGACGGTGTACTCACAGACCTGGTTGGTGACACTCATCTCGATCGAGTAGCCCAAAAAGTTTCCTGGCTGCTTGACACTGATTGGCTTGTTGCCTCGAGCAGGGTCGGTCCTCGCGTCGGCAGACTCCCAGACGTTCCAGTTGACCGTCTTGGGCAGGTTCGCAGGAGGGTCCGGAGGGGTCAGCTCCGTCAGCTGGCTGACGGACGATGCGACGGGTGCTGAGGCTCCATCTGTCGAGGATGCCGATGCAGGGGTTCCGATGGTCGTGTAGAGCTCAAACCGCCTGTGGAGGTCGGCAGAGTCAGGGTCGCGCTGCTTCGGCGCCGCTGACGCAACAAGCGGGAGCGAGAGAGCGAGAAGGGAAGGGAGGACAAGCATCGTAGGCGGAGAGGGAGGGACTCAGAGACCACTACTAGAGGGTCGGAGAGAGCAAGAGAGAAGGCGGAGGGAGGGAGGGAGGGAGGGTGTTGAGGTTGAGAACAGCCGACGCCCAGGCCCCGAGGGATCGTCCACCTTTGTTCTCGCCCGGCTGCGAGAATCCACGATGAGCGTCGGCCGCCTCGAGCTCAGGAATCATCGTCTGCGAGGAGCTGGCTTCCTCTGGTGCTGGTGGTTGGGGAGTCACTCGCATGGATCGACCTCCGCTTTCTCGTTGCGAAAGACAGAGGATCGGAGCTAAAAACGAGCGGAGCCGGATGGTCACCCAGCGAGGAAAGCCAGGCGCGAGCCGTCCCTCCGGATCTCGAGCGGTCGTGTGCGCGTCCCAACAAGGACACAGACGCGTCCTCGTCAAGCTGGGGCGGATGATGGACATGTACTTACGGCGGCTTCCCTCGGATCCGGACTCTCTGACAGGCAGGCCCGCCGCAGGCACCTGATCGCGGCCAGTCCGAGGTGAGAGACGCGTTGCTGCGGGACAGCCACTCTGAATCGGAGATGACATTCCATACAAGTTAGCCGAGATCAAGTCGCATGTGTTGTGTGGCTCTTGGCGACAAGTAGACGGCCAACCGGCCTGTTGAGCGGGGCCGACTCTGGCAGCGGTCGAGCTCGTCCAGGGCGCGATTTGGGTTGAGACGTTGAGCTCACCTCGTCCCTCCTCACCTTCCTCCCACCACGTCTACGAACTTTCAGACATCAGCACTTGCGCCACTTCTCATTAGACCCCCGTCGCGTCCCACCCATCCCTCTTGACCCTCCATCTCACCTCCGAGCTCCTGGTCCGTTAGTGCGATGTCGAGCTCGACGGCTCTCCCTCCTCCTCCTACGCTTCCGTTCCCCATTGTGATCCAAGCACTCAAGATCGCAGCAGGAACAGAGCTCAAGCGAGGAGACATCCTCGTACGTACCATGTGCGATGTCTGCCTGGACGTGTCGAGCTCACGGACTGACGCGACCTCCCTTGTCTGTCTTCATCTGCACCCGTCTCTCCGCCTTCGACCCTCTCCCCCTCGAGCAGCTCCACTACACGTTTGAAGCCAGGGATCCTGATGACCGCACTCGGATCCAGAAGCGGGTCGGGTCGTGGGAGTGCCCCATCGAGGGCAAGCTCGTCCGGTGGGCGACAAAGGTCGGGGACCTGATCCCAGACGCAACGTCAGTACATGCTCGATCAGACGCGTGAGCAAGGAGCTCGAGCCCAGGGGAAGTGATCTGTAGGATCAGCAAGGTCTTGGACTTGCTGGAGAGGGATGAGGTCGAGCGACGTCGTCCGTCATCTCCTGCCCGGACTCTGGCCGAGGGTGAGCGCTCGGCGGCCAGTGGAACCGGTCGCGAGGGTTGCGTTGATCTCGGAGGACAAGTGGTGCTCATATCTGCCCTGGGGATGTTTGGTCGAGTTTGGGCCGGATCAGAGGCCGCGACTGAGCCTGCAGGGCGGACGGGTCAGACGACCTCTGAGCTCACCCCAAGCTGACCTCTGTCCCTCCGCCTCTCGTCATCCCCAGGAAACCGCTCCTGCACATCTTGGAGCCCTGCACTCACTCGGTTCAGCTTGAAGGCCTGTGCGCACTCTGCGGCAAAGACCTGACCACGTAGGTCCCTCGTCTTCTCAACTCGGCCGTCGAGGCCGGGCCGGCGGCTTGTCGAGCTTGTGGAGCTCATCATCTCCCCTCGCTTCCTTCGCCTCCATCCGCCCACGCGTCGGATTCACAAACAGTTCCGACTACCTCGGCCCCTCACAAGCATCAAGGGCCTCGATCCGCATGTCACACGACACGACGTCTGTCCTCGTCTCGCTCGAGGTTTGTCTCGTTCTGCCTTTGGTCCCGCCTGCGCTCCCATCTCCTCCGCTGGACCTGACCCGGACCACTTTGTCCCATCTTCCTTTCGAGTATAGGAGGCATCCCGCCTGGACACCATCTCGACCTCGAACCTGCTCTCCACCCGTCGTCTGTCTCTGATTGTCGACCTGGACCAGACCATCATCCACGCGACCGTCGACCCGACCGTAGGCGACTGGATGAATGAGTGCGGCCTCCTGCCCGACGACCAGCCAGGGCCATCCTCAAACGGTAAGGGCAAGGAGAAGGCCAAGCGAAAGAGCAGGAACCCGAACGAGGAGGCCCTCCGCGATGTTGGCCGCTTCAAGCTCGGACCAGCAGCACTCGGTGGCAGGGTCGAGGACGACTGCTGGTACTACATCAAACCAAGGTAACGTAGTCCTTCTATCACAGTGAACTCATCCCGGCTGGAGCTCGAGCAGGAAGCTGACGTTTTCCTCCTCCTCGCGACAGACCGGGCCTCCCCAAGTTCCTCAAGGAGCTCTCGAAGCTGTACGAGATGCACGTCTACACAATGGGAACGAGAGCGTATGCCGAGAAGGTATGCGGAGTCATTGATCCGAAGGGCGAGATCTTTGGGCGGCGGATCCTCAGTCGAGACGAGAGCGGAAGTGAGTCATCCTAGTCCCTCGCCTTCCTCGTCCGAAAGCGCGCTGACGGGAAGTGTCCTTCATCGTCTCTGCCAGGTCTGACGGCCAAGAGTATAGCGCGTTTGTTCCCTGTAGACACGAGCATGGTCGTCATCATCGACGACCGTTCCGACGTCTGGGAAGGAAGCCGCAATCTGGTCAAGGTCGTGCCATGTACGTCCAGACCGCCGCGTCTACATCTCCCCGGCCCAGGCTGACCGACCTGTCTGCTTTCCAGACGACTTCTTTGTCGGCATCGGAGACATCAACTCGTCCTTCCTTCCCAAACTCAAACCGTCACCCCTCGCCGCTCCCACTACCACGACCCCGTCATCTTCCTCGTCCCCAGCACCAGCACCCTCTTCGGCATCTCCACCGTCAGAAACAACGCTCGTTCTCCCTACGGCAGCAGACACCGAGCACCTTGCCGAAGCTCAACTGCACGTGATCGAGGACCAGATCGGGGAGAGGTCGCTCGCAAAGCAGCAGGAGAAGCTCGAGGCCGAGGAGGAGGAGGCTAGCGGCAGCGGCAGTCGGAGCGCGAGCGCAAGCGTCGACGGAGAGAGCGAGTCTGGTGGCAGAGGGAAGGCGTTGCTCAAAACGGACGACGACGAGCTCGAGCGGCTAGATGGGGTACGTCCGTGCTCTGACCCCTGCGGCGCTTCCAGAGGCCATGTATGCTAACTTGGCGCCGTCTCCCTTATCAGATCTTGCGAGAGATCCACCAGGAGTACTACGAGTCGCATGATCGCCGGGCAGCGAAGCTCAAGAATGGAGCGTTGCCCAAAAGCAAGAGCTCTTCCCACGGGCCAGACGTAAAGGTAGAGTCTCGACATCTCCTGCGCGCTGCAGTGCGTCTTGGGCTGACGTGCTCTCTCTTCTACCCTTCAGAATATCCTGGACGAGCTCAAGACGCGTGTGCTCCGCAACTGCCGGCTGGTCTTCTCAGGCGTCATCCCTCTCGGAGCGAAGCCAGAATCGTGTGTCCGGATATTCGCGCTCTCTGTTTCGTTTCAGTGCTGACTCTAGCTGCACTCCTTCCAGAACTGAGATCTGGCGGACGTCCGAGAGCTACGGGGCCTTCTGCGAAACACAGCTGTCCGACCGGACGACACATCTCCTCGCCAAGCAGGTCCGTTTCCCTCAAAGCTGCTTCTTGAAACCTGCCTAGTCATCTGCTAATGTCTCTCTGCATCCTCGCCTCTGTACGCTACAGGAAGGCACGCAGAAGGTGATCGAGGCGTCCCGACCGCCGTACTCTTCGCATGTGCACATTGTGCACCCGTCGTGGCTGCTCGACTCGATCGCCCAGTTCCGCCGGCTGGACGAGGACGAGTACCTGCTCATCCCTCCGACATTCGACGACCCACCACCAGCAGATCCCCGGTCGACCACCCCGCCCTTGCCGCCGACGACAAACGGCGTTCTGCCTGCAACGGACGCGCAGCCAGGGGAGGAGCAGACTGGTAGGGACGAAGAGGACGTGAACGGGGATCTCGATCTCGGCGAGATCGATTGGGGACAGGCGGATCGGGAGCTGGATGAGTTCCTAGACGAGAGTTCAGACGATGGAGGCAGCGGGGACGTATCTGAAGCGGAAAGGTCAGTCAAGTCAGGCTCGTTCGTCCTAGGGGTTGGCCGTGCTGATCGTCCGCTGCTCTCGTCCTATCACGCAGTGTATCTTCAAATCGGTCTTCGTCTTCCAATCGCAACCCAACACGGAAACGGCCTCGACCATCCTCTGGCCTCGCGACACCTACCGACCCAACCTCGTCCCCACCCTTGTCCCGCCGCCCGTCTGCGCCGATGCCTAAACGATCAAGGATGGAGACCTCGTCCTCGCGTCCAGACGAGTCCGAGCCTCCATCGTCGGACAACATTGACGTCGAGGGGTCGTCTGAGCGCGGAGACGACGACGACGAGGCAGGAGACAGCAGTGACGGCACCGGGACCGAGGGAGGCGACGACGGCGAGCTGGAGGAGTGGGCCCGCGAGTTAGAAGGCAGCTTTGGAGGGGAAGCGAGCTGATGAGTAATGTCTTCCAACATCAAGCCCTGAACGACCATGGCAAGGAGGCTCAGCAGAGGCGGGCAAAGGCCTCGACCCATCCAGGGCAGAGCAGGGCCCAAAGCGACCCTGACGATCCCCACTCAACCTCTTCCTTCACCCTGTGCCAGCAAAGAGACGTCATCGACTTCACACCAACGATTCACAATCTACGTCAGTCTCTTCTTCCATATCTTCTGCGTTGAAACGTCATCCGTTCTTCGTTTTCGTTCTCTCACGACTGCGCCGGCCGCGTCGGAGATCATCCTGTTCCTCGACGGACACTCCCCCTCTTCGCTCAACTTCACCCCGACCTCGAGGCCCCGGCCTCGACCTTTCCCTTCACCCACCGCCATGCCTCTCATAACGTATCAATCCTCCCTCGTCCCCGACAACCCACGAGGTCCTCTCCTCCCCGCCGGCGGTGGTGCGCGCCGACTAGCCATGGGCCCCCGCCCCTTGCCCTCAAGCTCGGCCTCGACTCGACCTCAGCACCACTGCCCCGCCCACCCGCCGTACAGACCTTGTGATAGGAGGCTGCGGAACTCGACGATGACCTGGGGGGAACATCTGGCTGCGGTCAGGGTGGAGAGGACAGCGAGGGCTGGGCAAGAGGAGGTACGAGAGGGTAAGGATGGGTGGGCGCTGGGGAGGCAGAGGGAGGAGGCAAGACGGGCGAGCTCGGGGAGCGGAGAGGCGAGAGGGGGTATGGGTGTGGGTGTGGATGAGGGAAGGGAGAAGGAGAAGAGGCGGGAGGGAGGAAGGTGAGCTTCATGCACCGGTGAATACGTGACGCGCCGGCGGTGGTTGACCCTTCTTTGTGCGTCTAACTACAGGTTTCTCAAAAGACCTTCGACCTCCCAGCCTGCTTCCACAACGACCTCGTCTCCACCGCCGGAGATTCCTCCCGTCGTCGCCAGCACGACCGAGGATGACCTCGTTCCGGTGGAAGCCGAACGATCGACCTCTCCTCTGCCCTCCCCAGCGCTGGAGACGCCTCTCGACCCTTTCCCTGCGCCGAAACACGTGCCAGTTTCGACCCACCTGTTGGAGCCCTGGTCAGCGGCGGTCCTGCAGGCCCAGCTGGATAGGGTGCAGAGTGTTCTGCCGGGGGACGACGAAGACGAGTGGGGCTTGACGTGAGTTTACCCTCGCTCTCGTTGGATTGGAAGAGTGTGTTGACGTCGAAGGATACGTAATCTGACAATCGCGTTGCGTTCGCTTTTGGTGACTCGCGCAGACCTGAGCCTCCTCTTGATGGATCGGACGCACCACCTCCTCCACCAGCTGTTGTGGAAGAGCATCAACTCCTTTCGAGTCTGATGGAGAAGTGCCGAAAGGTCCGTCCGTCCCTCCCTCCATGCACCCTCATTCTGCAGCCGAAGCAAAGCAATGACTCGCTGACCCCCCTCCGTGTCCCATATCGTCTTCCTTTTTTTTATCTTACCGCAAGTGGGCCGCCTCCCTCACCTCCTCCTCCCCAACATCAACATCAACGACACACCCCTGCATCGCCGTCGGCGTCCCCGATCCGCTCACGGACATCGACATCAACATCAACCTCCCCGACCACAAAAGATGGACCAATCCGGTCCTGGCGTTTATGAACTTGGGATACCCGGCTTACCCTGGTACGTTGGGGTTTAAGGAGGAGGAGGAGTTGGAGAGATGGTTTGAGGAGAGGAAGAAGGGGGGGTTGCCGAAGTTGGAGAGGAGGAGATGACCGAGATTCTTTCACCCATTTTTTTTGATCTGGTCCGCCTTACTTGGACCCCAACTCGTTTCCCTACCCTGGTGCATTGGTTTTGTATCTTGTTTTGTTATGTTACGTTACGTTACGTTACGTTATGTTACGTTACGTTACGTTACGTTACGTTACGTTACGTTACGTTACGTTATGTTACGTTACGTTACGTTACGTTACGTTACGTTACGATCCCACCCCACGCCCTGCCACCCAGCCCGAGCCCGTTGTCCTGCGTTTGCATCACCTTGCCCGTGCTTATTTATCTATCACCCTGCCTCGCCACTACTCCTTCTCTTTTCGGTTCGGGAGAAAGAGGCAAAAAGAACATAGATTACGCGAGATGGTCCAGGATGACACAGGAAAGATGCAAAGACGCGAGAGAACAGGGGTACGATCGGAGCAGTGGTAAAGATGGGGTACAGATGCAAAGATCGAAAGCAAGGTGTGCGAGCGAGTGTGGAGGGTAGATTAGAAGGATCTATGGGTGGGCAGACGAGAGCGAACGAACGAGCGGAGGGGGAGCAGAGACGCAGAAGGGAAGGAGATGCGAAAGCAAGATGCAAGATAGACAAACCAAGAAGCATACAAGACAAACCAGACCCGCCCTACAGCAGCACCCCCACCGCCACCATCGCCCCAACCACGCCCACGAGCGCAGACGGTCCCATCCCCTGCACGGCGCCGCTAAACGGCCTATAAACATGCCCCGTCGGCCTCGCACTCCCCGCCGGATCATCCGCCTCGATATTCGTCCCTCCCCCCGTCAGATTCGCCCCGTTCGCCCCAATCGGCCTACTCACATCGTTGAACGCACACGTCCCACCCTCGCATAAACACCTGTTCCCTATCGGATCCCAGAACGCCGGCTGGCACGTCGCCGGGACTCGGTAGCGAGTCTCCTTGCTCGTGTCCTGAGGCGGGTTCGGGTTGGCGACCGACGGTGGGGAGACGGGACAGCCGTAGCACGTGTAGAACGGGAAGTCCTCGAACGGGCAGCGTTGCAAGAGGCCGTCTTCCACTCCGGGCATGCCGTTGCAGATCTTTGTCCCCTCCGGAAGGGAGGGCTTCTTGCACTTCAAAGCCGGCGATTCGTCGAGTTTCGAGATCGGGACCGGGTCCCGGACCCAACTAAGGAGTTGTTCGTTCGAGACGATCCAGACGTTTGGTTGGGCCTGGGCCCAGTCGAGGAACTGGTTGATCATCCTGATGAGTGCGAGCGGGTCTTTGACGCCTGGGTAGCCGGTCGCGATGTGGATCGGGTGGGTGTAGAGACCGAACGGCTGGCGTTTGTGGGTGTAGTGGGCGGTGAAGGTGTCCTTCATGAACTGCGAGGAAGAGCGGGGGGAAACGGGGGAAGGAGGGTCAGGCGGGTGCTTCGCTTGGACGGGAAGAGGTGAGTGAATGCAGACTGACCTGGAGTGTGAATGCTGGATCATCGGCCTCGTCCAGCCAAGGATCCATCAGATGGATGTTGTTCTCCGGCCGGCTGTCGAACATCGCATACATCGGGATCTGCGCAGCCAACCACCCAAAACATCAGCACCCGTCTTCTCTCCTCTCTTCTCGGGCCCCGAACGACATAGCAGACTCACCTCCCAGAATCCTGGCAGCTCCGGCTTGCCGTAGCAGATCCCCTCGAAGGTTGAGCAGTCGTTGACGAGCCCATGGTCGAGGGTATACGGCCAGAACGCGTCGGTGTTGGTCGCGTTGACCGGGCTCGAGCTCGTGGCCGAGGAGTCGTACGTGAAGCCGAGTGCATGCAAGTCGGTGAGCAGGTCGGCCGAGTAGTTGAGGAAGGGGGCGCGGAAGCCTTGGAGGGAGGAGAAGGGGATGCCCGAGAGGGCGTTGAGCGCGATGAGGTTGCCTGAGACCTCGTCGTGCGAGGGAAGCTCCATGTGCGTCATCGTGTGCTGTGTAAAGACGAGGCAGATTCGTGTGAGTGATAAGATGCTCTCTGACGAAGGTTTGGATCGAGGAGAAGAGGACGCAGAGGGGAGAGCGTTCGACGAAGGAGAGGGGACGAACGTCGGCGATCTCGTTCCCTGCAGCGTGCCATTCCGTCACGAGCGAGTAGTTGGTGTACGACAGAGACTATTGTGAAAGAATCAAAGTTAAGACAGAGCCAGAGCAGAAGCAAAGTCAGCCCCCAGCGATCTCCTTCCGCACATCTCGACGCCTTCGAGCAGGACCAAAGGACTGACCGTAAAGTACGTCATCGAGATCTCGCATCCGTTCGGGTTCCGACGCTTCTTGACCAGGTTGTCAATCGCATTCGTCGTGTAGGTCTGTGCGGTAGAACAGGAAGAATAGAGGGTCGGCTGGAGGAGACAGGGAGGGTCGTGTGAGCTCGCGACTCACCTGAACAGCATCGTCCGCCGTCAGCACGATGAACATCGGCGTCTCTTCGGGTTTCAGTCCGCCGGGAGCATCCGTAGAAGCCTGTGCATGCAGTCCAGAAGAGTCCGAGGCAAAATAGTCAGCAAGGTGGAGCGTCGTGTGCCCTGACCCCTCGAGCCCGCTCGAGCCGAGCTCGCGACCCCCCTCCTCCTCGCGCTGTGGACTCACACATGCGCAATCTGGCAGCTTGCACGTGTTCGGGTCACACTTGTATGCCTTGATAGCATCAGGAGGTGTCGACCCAGCCGCAGCTGTTCCGTCGTCTCCTCTGCGGCTGAGGGAGGGTGGTCGTTGGTTGAGGTCGCGAGCGCAGGGGGTGAGGAGGCCATGGGCGGAGCTCGGCGCAGGTGTCAAACACAGGAGGGACGCGAGCGTCAGAGCAACAAGGTGAGGGCGCATGTCGTCGGACCGAGAAGAGAACCGAGAAGAGAAGCGGTGGTCGTTGGTGGTGAAGGGATCGAGCGTTGGTTGGCTGACTTGACTCGGGATGATCCTAGCTCGGGGCGGGCAGGGAGGGGCAAGGCAGGCGGCGGGGGCGCGAGGGGGTCGGCTCCCAACTTTTTTGGTTCCTGGAAGGTATGTCACTCCTAGACACCCAGCGCGCGGTGCTCAGACCAGACCAAAGGTTTGCACCGCATAGTCAGCCGGTCTTGGGTCGAGCGGAGCGCGGCAGTGGATGATCTGAGTGACGGAGGTGGGGGCAGGGACGATCAGCTTGGGGGGCTCCCTCGTCTTGCGCTCGTCTCGGCTCCCGAGCTCTCCCCTCTGCAAGAGGTTGTACGCCCACATAGGCTCTACGGAACTCACAGTTGATCCCATCCTTTGGTCCAGAGGGGATCCTGTGCAGTAGCACGCTCGCATGCAGCCGACTGAGCTGGATCCTCGACCAAGCACGGGCCACTCGGGCGGCGGTCAGTCACCACCCCGCACATCCTCCTCACCGCTTGGCTACTGTATCCGGTCTCTTGCTGGCCCGACATGTTTGACTCGCTCGTCCGACATCACGGCGGCCGAATGGAGCTGAGAAGGCAAGGACAGGTCAGCAGGCGCACGCTCGACGAAGCAGACAGGTCGACCAGCAAACATGAAACGTAACTGACCCCTGGAACGCGCACAACCTCTTCCCTGCCACAGTCACCAAGACTCTGCACCCGCTCCAACTCGTGCAGCGAACACTATGTAGCTCTCCCGCGACGAGTCCATCGGCTCCGACAACATTGAGCCCCTTTCTCGAGTTTGAGACTGCGCAAGTGATGCCGAAGTCGACCGCACGGTGTGCAGGCGCCGAAGAGAATACGCAGGGGGTAACGCGTGCGATGAAATGGCCTGAATGTCCATGCGTAGGTATGCGAAGATGTGGTGTCGTGTATTGTAAAGACGGGGTGGTCTAGTAAAGCGGAGAGACAAGGGGGCATGTCAGGAGGAGAAAGGCCACGAAAGGAACGGCCATGAGAGAAACACGTCACACGAGCAGATCAAAACAAGAATACGTACGAGGAGTAGAGGAGAGAATTCAAGAGTACATAGGCGGTTCTTCCTGTGCTCTGACACCTCCAGCAGGTGTGGCCGGAGCGTCTCCCGCGTACGACGGTGGCAGCGCGGCATCCGCTCCGCTTCCCTCCGCCGCTTGGGTCTCCCGAACGACCGCCGACTGTCCTCCTGTCGGCATCATTGCAGCTTCAAATATGGGCGGCAAATCCTGAGGATCGTCGACTCTCGCTCCGACGGCGGGTGGGACGGCGCCTGACTCGATGGTGAGCGAGTGGATCATCTCCTCCATCTGCGCGACCGGGAGTGTCGAGACCTCTCCTTCACGAGGCGGGTCGACCGAGGAGGTCGTATGCAGCGAGATCGACAGCGGGGGCGGAGGTTCGGAGAAGGATTCGTACCCGTCGAACTCGACCCAGGTTGCAGGGAGCGACGCAGGGTTCGGAGGAGGCGGATTCACCAGAGCGGTCGGTGGCACTGATGGTTGTCTGGAAGGTGTCGGTTGGATGTGTGTCGGGTGAGCGAGTGGAGACGATCGATGTGAGCTCTGATCGATGGACGGGAAGAGGAAGGGTGGAGTGGCGCTCCCGCCCGACACGGAGGACGAAGCCGATGTTGACGCTTCCGACTCGAGAAAGGTGGGCGGCGGACCAGCAGTGGGACTCGGTGGCGGTGGACGGGACGCCGTGGGGACGGTTGCGTTGGCGTGAAAGGGAGGGAACTCCGAGAAGGGTGGCGGCTGGACAGGTGTCGTGTCGGGCGAGCGCGAGAGCGAGGGCTCGGCAGCAGGTGGACGGTGTTCGATCATGTCCATGTTAAGGTGGATGGCTGGCGGATGAGCCGAGGGTGCGTTTGGGAACGGGTCGCTCGCCACGAATGGCGGCGGGTCTTCTGCCCCGGCTCCGTTCTGCCCGCCTGACCCACTCGCGCCTTGCTCTCTCGTCCGGCTCGACTCTCTATACGTCTCTCCCGTCCATCGCGCCTCCTTGGACGGCGGGAACGCAGGCTCCGGAGGAACAGGCGGGGCTGCTTCGGCCTCGGTCCGCCCGAGACGACCTCGCTCTTCCTCGACTTCCACGGACTCGCCCTCGCTGTCGGACAGGTCCAGCTCAAGGTCGCCGAGCACCTCGACCTCGCGTTCTATCTCGACCTCGTGAGGTGCGAGTCCGATGAAGACTTTGACTAAGAAGCGCGTTTCGAGCGCGCCTTTGTCGTCCCTGCCGACGAGATTGCGTGTCGACTGGGTGAGGTGTCCGCACGAGCTTTGGTACGCCGAGGACGGAGACAGGGGAGGGTGGAGAGACAGTCGTAGTCGAATGGGCGAGATGGGCGAGAAGCGACACGAAGCTCCAGTCGAGGTGAGCAGTGTGCCGGAGTTGGTCGTGGTTGACCGTGGTTGAGGAGCGTTGGACGAAGACGCCGACGCCGAGGTCGACGCCTTCCCTGCTCCCGCTACAGAGATGACTCGATGCAGCTCGGCCCTTACGTTCTTGAGACGATGACCTCGTTCGAGCGTGCCAGGCTCGGGAACGGGGACCTCGACCCAGAGGGGCAGAACATCTGTCCGACGGAGTCTCGTCCGGGGCAGTCCGACCTTGACGGGCGTCGACGAGATGGCGGTCGGTACCTCGATGAGCGCAGGTCGGAGATCCGCGTCCTCGAAGGCTTCTATCGACGGTCCTGACGGGCAGAGATGGATCTCCATCGACTCGACGTGGGTCTCGCTCGCCTGCGGGGTAGACGCAGCCGACGAGGTCGTTCCGGGCAAAGAGGCGACGGTGAGGGTGGCTGTGAGACTGTAGGTGAGGCTCATGGTCGGTTGATGGAGACATTGTGGGAGGGTAGGCGGGATGGGGATGGTGAAGCGTTGGGTGGGCTTGAACGTTGGGAGAGGAGGGGAGGTCGACGAGCTTGACGAAGGCTCCGTAGGCCGCCCAGAAGGGTGGAGCGTGTCTGACCGATGGAACAGTGTCACAGGCGCAGGATCGTCCGGCGTCGTGGACACGAGTGAGAGCGAGACAGACCTGCAAGGCGAGCGAGCGCAGAAGAGGACAGTCGGTCAGGACGATGTTGAGCTCGGTGATTCCTCCCTCTCCGCCCACCCGTCCTTTCCCGTCTGAGACGAGCGATGTGGATTGGACCTACAGTGCGAGCACTCTGCTAGTGACACCCTTGATCATGACCTCTCCTTCGACCCTCGCCTGCCGTCTGCCTTGACCCAGTCTGCCACGGAGGAACGACGACGCTCTCGCACTCGGAGCCAGGAGGATTGAGATAGCCTCTGCTCCGGCCGCGCTAGGGACGCCCACGTCCGTCGAGGACGTGTACGTCGGAGGCTCGATCCACGTGGAGCTCATTGCGAGCTGGCCTGGCGAGATGAGGGAGGAGAGGGCCAGAGAGATGGACGATAAGGGGGCAAGAGGGCAGACGTCGACCTCGAGCTGACACATTCGACAGACTGAGGCCGACCATCATCTCTTCACTCCGCCCCATCTGTCTGAACACGAATCTGAACATAGATACAACTTGAGATACTTTTTCGTCTACTTCTTTCCCATGCCGTCGAGGTAGGCGTCCCACCCGATCGCCTCGAGCTTCTCTGCCTTGCCCATGACCTCGGTCTCAAGCCCGTCCAGGTACTCCTCCATTTCCTTCACAAGCCGCGGTACCGAGGCCGACACGATCCTCACAGCGAGCAAGCCAGCGTTCGTAGAGTTGCCGATGGCCACCGTCGCGACAGGGATGCCTCGCTGGGGTACGAAGAGACAGAGTGGCAAGGTCAGGCATGTACTCAGAGATCAAGACGACGTCGGAGGAAAGACTCACAGGCATCTGGACGATCGAGTGCAGCGAGTCGACCCCATCGAGCACGCTTCCCTTGACGGGCACTCCAACGACGGGCAGCGCGGTCATGGCGGCGACCATCCCAGGCAAGTGGGCGGCTCCTCCAGCTCCCGCGATGATGCACCTCAGTCCCCTTCCGGCAGCCTCCCGCGCGTAGTTGACCATTCGGTCCGGCGTGCGGTGTGCCGAGACGATCGTGAGCTCGTACGGGACGTTGAACTTTGCGAGCATCTGCGCGGCAGCGGCCATCGTTGGCAGGTCAGAGTCGGATCCCATGATGATCCCGACCAGCGGCGACTTGCTGCTGAGGGTCGATCCTTGCGGCGCAGGCTCGGGCGTGTACTTGTCCGGCAGCGGGGAGGTGGAGGGAAGCGACTTCTGGAAGATGGTCCGGATCTTTGACTTGAGCTCGTCGTCCGAGTCGGCGGTGATGGTGATGTGACCCATCTTTCGGCCCTTCCTGCACTCGGCCTTGCCGTACAGGTGGACGGTCGCGCCAGGTACGGACAGGGCAGTCCTGACGGTGTCGTCGATCGAGTCGAGCGAGGACGAGAGCCCGATCAGGTTGATGGTCGCGGCTGTCGGCACGCGGAGGGCGGTGGACCCGAGAGGGAGCGAGGTGATGGCTCGAAGGTGGTTCTCGAACTGGGAGGTGTGGCAGGCCTCGATGGTGTGGTGTCCAGAGTTGTGCGGGCGGGGCGCAATCTCGTTGACGAGGAGCGAGTCTGAAGAGTGACGGGACACGTCAGCACAAGCTGGGACTCTGCCCCATCGACCGAGTGCGACTTACCGTCAGGCATGAGGAACAGCTCGACTCCAAAGATTCCAGCTCCCGAGAGAGATCCGACTGCACGCTCTGCGAGTTCCTTTGCGCGCTCGTTGACTCCTCGCCCTGCTCGGAGGGGAGCGAGCACGAGCCGGAGGACGCTGTCCTCGTGGACGGTCTCTACGGGGTCGTAGCTCTGGACCTCTCCCGAGGGCGTCCTGACGACCATGACGGCAATCTCTTTTGAGAACGGAGCCCATTTCTCCGCGTAGAGGGGTCTGTCTCCGAGGTAGGCGAGAGCCTCGTCAATCTGGGGCTTGTCGACCGACTTTAGCACGAAGTTGCCCCGCCCGTCGTACGCGAGCGTCCTCGCCTTGAGCATCAGAGGAAGCCCAAGCTCGGCGGCGGCGTCCTTGATCGACTGCTCGACGTCTGCGTCCCTCTCGACGCCGACAAAGTCTGCTACCTGGACTTGGTTGTCGACGAGGAAGCGCTTCTGCTCGTACTTGTCCTGGATGATCTTGATCGTCTTTGGAGCAGGGTGCACCTCGACCTGACCTCCGTCCTCAATCTCCTGCAGCACAGTCGCATCGACGTGCTCGATCTCTACGGTCAAGACGTCGACCTTTGTTGCGAGCGAGAGGATGTGAGGGCGGGAGGTGAAGGGTCCGTCGAGGTGGCCGTCGTGCCCGGCGGGAGGGAGGATCACCTGCTTGGCAGGCGTCGCGTTCCCAGAGTCGAGAATCAAAAGAGGAATGTGCAGTAGAGCAGCAGGGTGGGCCAGCATCCGACCCAGCTGACCTCCACCTGATCAGGGCAGCAGAAACGACAGAAAGGCGGGAAAGGAAACAGGCAAGGTCAGCTCGGGCCCACTCGACCAACATGGCTACAGCTGCCAAGCCGCCGACCGGACCACGAGAACTCACCGAGGATTCCGACCGTCTTCTGGTTAGACATAATACAAGTGGCGTGGCAAAGATAGGAGAAAAGAAGGGTGCAGCGAGGAGCTCGTCGACGTCTGGGGAAAAGTGAGCTCGAGCTCACTTGTCGGCTCCCTCCGTGACTCGCCGTTTGACGCCGAAACGGGCAATCTTGTCTCGATGCGACTTGCACGCTCACTCTTCAAGGTGACTTCAGAATATACTGGTCCCGTCTTCAAGCTTTCTTCGGAGTGCGTGACTTTTGCTCAGTGACGGAACGTGGTCCGAAGAGGGGCAGCTGGGCGCGAACCAGTCTGGACCCCAACGCCGACTGCCTCACCTTTCCTCGCCTCTCTCGCAGGGTGTGCTCCGACAACCGACCATCCCAAACCGTACCAAAGACAGGCTCCGCTCGCAACTCAGATCAGACGTAATTGTGCCGCTGCGACAGAGGTCGTAGCTCGGGGACGGTCCCCTCGCCATCATCTCCCCTCTCTCCGCTGGACCCAGCCTCCGCCCTCCCTCGACCATGTCGCTCACTCCCGGAGACACGTACATCTCCACTCTCGCAACCTACATCTCCACCAACTCTACCCGGCTCGCGTCCTCGCCCCTCCCTCAACCGACGCGTCGTCCTCCGGCGTCGTCGAGCTCGTCCTCATCGTACACGTCCTACCTGCTCCCACCAGCCCTGTATGCAGGCGCACCGCCCAAGCCACTCTCCCTCCGCTTGACACCGCAGAATCTGTTCTACCTGCTGCTCCGGTTTCAGGCGATCGGACTGGACGTGGGCGAGCTGGACGTTCCGCTCGGGAGGGACGTCCAGCGCGCAATGAGCTTGGTAGAGGTCAGCGGCGCCGACATCGCACGCAGACGAAGAGAGGAACGAAGGAGCGAGACGGGCAGCTTCAGGAGTGTAGCAGGTAGCATGGTCAGCGGGCTCAGTCTGGGAGGATGGTGGGGGACCGGAAAGGTCAAGGATCCAGGTCAGTCCAACCGAGCTCATCGACAGCCACTGAGGGGGAGACGGAGAGAGGGTCGACAGTTTAGACGGACAGAGACCGACACAGACGACCGGTTTGGAGAGAGCTCGAGACGAGCGCAAAGTTGCAGCGAGCGAGGACGGCATGCTGATCTGAGTGTGTGTCTCTTGGGTCAGATGCGGACCTCAAGCTCATCTACTCTGCCTTCACCAAGCTGCCCTCGATCGTCCTCCACGCCGCCGGACTCCAGGACGAGGTCATTGAGGAGATGGCAGGAAGCGGACCACTAGACACGGCCGTGCCTCTCAAGGTGTTCAAGAACCTGCAGGTGTGAGTGCAGCTCCTTTAAACCTCGTCCTGATGCTCGTCCGGCTGTCTCCGACCCATGGCTTGGGCTGACCTCACGGTTGTGGATGGCCTTGCAGTCTCGAGATCGTCTCCCTCCCGCCCTCAGCGCTCATCGTACCTTCGTCACATACCCTTCGCTCGCTCACCATCCGGGCTGTCGACTCGCCAATGAACGACGAGGAGGGCGAGTGGTTGGTGCCTGTCCTGTTTGGGGAGAAGGAGGGCGTCCTCGAGCAGAGGCGCAGGGAGCGGATGGTTGGACCAGGAGGGCGAGCAGGTGTACGCAGTCGGAATCCCAGTGCGGCCAGTGCGGTCATGGGCGGAGTGGGCGAGGACGACGAGGAGGAAGGCTCGCCCGATCCATCCCGAGACTCGTCGAACGGAGGTCTGCTTCAGCCACCATCAACAAAGCCCGCACTTCTCCCCTCACCGACATCCCTCGATGGCCCAGGGTCACCAGCCTCCGCTCAGCAACTCAAGTTCCCCCATCTGTCTCACCTCGCTCTGCCGTCGCTGTCGCTTCTCACGCTTCCTCAACTACCCATCCCCTCCCTCGTCTCGCTCGACCTGTCGCACAACCTCCTCCTCACCCTCCCACCCAACTTGATCTGCTTCCCGAACCTACTTGCACTCAACCTCGAAGGTAACATGATCAACTCTCTCCGAGGCGCGGACCAACTGCTCCCTTCCGCTCCCGTCGGGCTATCGTCCAGCGCACCGCCATCCTCATACCGGAACGGAGGGACGCCGTCTCGTCTGTCGCGACCGGCCCTTAGTCGGACGGGTCTCAAAGTGCTCAACCTCGACTCGAACCGGATCTCAAACCTGCATGGCCTCTCCGGCTTGATAGCGCTGCAGCGACTGTCTCTCCGGAACAACTCGATCTCCGAGTCGCTCGAACTCTCCCGGCTCACCGCTCTGCCTACTTTGGTCGACCTCTACGTCCTTCCGAACCCGTTCATCACGAACCCGTCCGAGGAGGACTGGCGTGTCCGACTGTGGGACGGGTTCGCGCGCGAGGGACGGGAGGAGACGGGATGCCCAAAGGTGGACGGCGAAGGTGTGAGCTGGTCTGAGCGGAGACGGATGAAGGCTCCGTTCCCGACTGATGGAGGTGCAGCCATCCGGAGGGCATCCAGAGCAGAGATGGAGGTCCCAAAGAGCCCGCCGATCGTCCCGGTCGGAGGCACACTTGTCCAGCACTCGAGGAAGTCGTCAAACAGAACACCAGGATCGTCTCGTCGCGTCGGCTCGACAATGTCTGCCGAGGGCGACGTCTTCGCTGCCCCAGCACCCAGTCCTCCTCCCGTGGCCAAAGCAAAAGCGCCGCCCTCGTCGTACCACCCTCCAGCCTCATCTCAGACGCTCTCGCCAACTTCGGCTGGTCCTCCAGTTCGTCGGAAGCGACGCCACCGACGGATCGTCAACCTCGACGGAGGCGAGGACAGCGGGACAGCGACAGGCACAGACCTGAGTGAAGACGAGACAGCGTCTGCCCAGGCTGGGAAGACGAACGGGGCCCGCCATCAACGCGCGTCAAGTGAGCGGAAAAGCCCGGCTGTTGCTGCCCAGGAAGTGCTTCTGGCTGCTCCCTCGGCCGCGGCAGACGCGGACTCATCACCCACCACCTCCACAGGACCCCCGCCAGCGACTCCGACGACGCCGAACCACTCTTCGCTCCGCTCGCCTCCTTCCTCGACCGCTCGCGCCTCCGCCCGGCGCGCCCGCGTCTCGGCCTCGGTCTACGAGCCCTCCACTTCCTCTACCCTCGATCCTCCTCCTGGAGCTGGCCCACCTTCACCTCCGCACGGCGCTGGCTCCGGTGACGAGTTCCGCAAGAAGCTCGAGGCGATGCGACTCGAGGTCGGCGACAGCTGGCTGAGGGTACTCAGCGCAGGCGGGACCGGCGCAGAAGCCTCCCCGCCTCTCAGCGGAGCAGAGGACCGTCGTCGAGCGGAGCAGGGGAAGGCTCGGGAGGAGCCGACTATCGCGGCTGCGGAGGAGATTGGGGTGACGAGGGTGGTCAAGAAGGTCAAGAAGAAGAAGAAGGCTGCTGGAGTGGGGAACAAGACGGTCGAGGAGGGAGCTGCTGGAGAAGGCAGCAGTGGAGTCTAGTGCACCGGTAGATACGACTTTTGTTTTGCTTTGTCTGCTCGTGATACCTTATCTGACTGCCTTTTACCCGTCTTTTGGCTCTGTCTCTGTCTCGCGCTGCGGACGTCTCAGGCGAGATCGCTTTGGGCCGGCTGCGATCTCACGTGCCGAGCATCGAGGCAAGACTTCTTGTGAGAGGCTCGGTCAGCGAAGGATACTGTACCCTCCTGCCGGGAGAGACCTTTAACAGGGTTCACAGAGGGACAAACAACGCAACGTGGCTTCAATGCTTCATGTTCATCGGGCTTTAGGTTCCGAGGGGGGAGCAACGCGGAGGCCGACAGAGCAGGGGCCGAGCGTCGAGATGAAACACGCCCCTTCTTTCCTCGTTCACTCTGCTGAGCAGGGTGATGCTCGACGCGCTTTCAAGCTAGCTAGCTTAGCCCGAGGTTTCCCGCTCTGACGTCCTCAGACCTCGAGCGGGATCTCGAGGGACGGTGACTCAGGCACCAAGGGGGCGTCGGCGTCGAGCCCTCGGTCGTCTGGCCTTCCTCGGGTTGGCCCTGTCGACTGTCTTCTCGTGGCAACCAACGGCCAAGCACATCAAATCTCTCTCTCCTTTACCTCGAACTACACACTCGACTTCCGTCGCCTTCAACAACCATCAAGCCCGTCTTTCTCGATTCCACCCTCGCCTTCGCCTGTATCAGCCCTCACCACACTCGCTTACCTTGCCCTCCCCTCCCTCCCGTTCAACCCACCCCCGTCCCTTCACGTGTACTACTCCATTCGACAAGCCGGCAGCGCCGCTTCTTTTCTTCACCTCTCAATAATCCACCTCCCCTACCTCGCCCACTATGAACCGCCCCTCGCTCTTCAACCCGCCGCCTCCGACGCGGACAGGCTCGAGCAGCTACCCTTTCGCTCCCGACACGCCCGCCTCCCGCTCCGACACCTCAGTCTCATCCGACTCCCCACCCGTCTCTCCCATGCCGCTCGTGCACTTCCAGAAGCTCGCGCAAAGGGGCAACGGACCGCTGGACGCGATCCAGAGGATGAGGAGGGAGTGCCTGAGAGGAGGGCCGTCGGGCGTGTCCGAGGCAAGGTGAGCTCAACCGTTTTGCTCGTGAACCTCCTCTGGCGTTCCGAGCTGACCCTCGACCGCTTCAACCTTCTTGCAGATATACTGCCTCGATCGATGACCGCGCATACATTCCGGTGTACGAGTTCCCGCTCGAACATCAGGGTGGAACACAGTGAGTCGCCTGCGCTTGCCCGTCCTGGCCGTGCAAGTCATGCTGATGCCCTCTCCACCTTCTCAGGACCATCATGATCGACTCCGACACCGGCTTTGTGCTCTGGACTGCCATCTGGAAGTCGCTGGGAAACAACAAAGGTCCGTCTGCTCGCCGCAAAGATCAAGGCTCGATGTCAGATGTCACGCTGACTCATTTCATCTGTCTGCGCCCCGGATCAGCCGACATCGTCAAACTTGCTGAGTCGTACGAAGGGCTGGAGGAGAAGATCATCAAGATCCGCGGAGGGTTCCTCAAGGTGAGCAGCGGCGAGTCTGACCGATCTCGACAAACGCTCATATGATTTGCTCTCTCTTTACGCCGCAGATCCAAGGTACTTGGACGCCGTACGAGGTCAGTCAGTTCAGTCCATGATCGACGGCGAGATCACACGCTGACCTGTTGGCGACATCGTCTGCATCGTCCAGGTCGCGCTTCTTCTCGCTCAACGGGTGGCGTACAACATTCGATACTCGCTCGTTCCTCTCTTCGGGTACGCTACATCCTATATCCCTCTCGCCCCTTCGCGTCAACGCTGACTCTGCCTCTTTCGCTTTCGCCCATGCAGGCCGACGTTTCCGGACGAGTGCTTCGCTCCGACTCAGCTCGGCTACGGACAAGTCACGCTGGCCGTTCCAGGCTCTCGTGCTCCTCGCAGAGTCCCTCGACGGATGACTGGACCGTCGCTGAACGGCTCTGCTGTCCCCAAGCTTGGCCGTCCCGCCGCTGGCTCGCACTCTGACTGGCCCAACGGCCCCACGACTGGCGTGACTCGACCTAGCCGAAGCAATAGCCTCCGGAGTATCGGCAGCTCTCAGAGCGGGCACACGGTCCCTAGCTCGAGCGGTGGAAGCACGTCCGAGCGATGGAGCCCGTACCCGCACCCTCACCCGCCGTCAACATCGACACATCACCCGTCCGAGTACGCTCGCTCAACGCACGAGACGTTCAACCACAACTCAGGCTCGCCCCGTCCAGCGATCCAGTCTCCGCCGTCCTCGTTCCCTCCGGCTAGCAGTCACGGTCACGGATCGGGCTTCATCCTCCCCTCGCCGAACGTTCCTGGCGTCGACACGTTCCACCGCTCGCAGCACTCCGAGTCGTCGCTCCCTCGATCCCGACAAGCGACCTACTCGCAGGATGACGTTCAGGTCCTTCGTCGGTTCACCACCACGGTCGGAGGAAGCCCACCTCGACGCGACTTCCCGGCTCTGGCGCCACTTGGTCGACCCATCGAAGCGGCTTCGTCGGGCTCAAGCTTGTACAGAGCGCCTGCACCACCTCCGTTCTCGCTCCCACCAATCTCGAGTATGACCGGCTCATCCGTCTCGTCGTCGTCCTCGTCACGGTCGTTCCATCAGGTCGTCCAGTCCCAAGTGTACCGGATCCCGTCCGCTGCCGAACAGTCTCGTCGACGCCAACGCTCGCCGTCGGCCACGTCTTCCGTAGCGACCTCTTCTTCGGACTCACACGAGCACCACTACTCCTCTCAAGGCCACGGCAGCTCGAACGGGACAACGCCACTCACATCGATGCACCCCTCGCCATACCACGGCTACCCGCCCTCGTCAACCAGCTCGACCCACTCGTCCTTCTTCGAATCATCCAGTACCTCATCCGTCGGACTCCCGCCTCTTTCGACAGCCGTCTTTGACGCCCACCACCATCATCGCGCCGAGGACCCCGGATACTACCCCCCTCACATCGCCCCCTCCCCAGCATCGATCCTCCGCTCGCTCAGGGTCCGAGACCCCTCGCCGCCTCGTTTGCATCTGGACGCAACAGCAGCAGGAGATGGAGGCGTCGCGATGGAGATCGATCGGTCCAGCTCAAGCGAGAAGACGCAGCTTGCGTCCACCTCGCCAGACGAGGACTCGTCAGACCATCACCCTCACCGACCGTTCGTAGGTGGGTTGGGGGTGTACTTCCCTCAGAGGAGGGAAAGGGAAGGCGTGCACCAAGACCGAAACTCGCGGGATGTTGTGAGCGGGGATGGGGCGAGGGTGGGTACTGCGGAAGTGAAGGTGGTGGGAGAGGGGGAGGGGGAGAGACAGAGGTCGACGTCTTTTAGGCCTTGGTAGTTCCCGAAGCCAAGCCTCGCCTTTTCCTCCAATACCTCTCTCCTTTGGCGTCTCGTACACGTTTCGTCTCGCTCTCTGTTAATCAGTAACCCCTAGTGTTTTCTTTTCTTCTGTCCCTTTTCGTTCATCGGCTCCCTCGCTTCGCATCCTACTCGTCGTTATCTCTCCCTCTGCCTCTCCCTCTCCACGCTCTCTTCGTTGTCCGCAGCAATCGCGCATGTTTAATCACCCTCCCTGTCACACCTAGATCCATACCTACCTATCTTACGTAATCCCCGGCTCAACGTATGGCCCTTTCTCCTTTCCCCGCTTCAATCATCACATCTCGGCCATCTCTTCCTTCCACCCTTCCACCCTCCC